>CAUYRT010048784.1:0-25458 GCA_963574885.1 Lepilemur ruficaudatus
TCAAGCGATCCTTCTGCCTCAGCCTCCCGAGTAGCTGGGACTACAGGCATGCGCCACCATGCCCGGCTAATTTTTTCTATGTATTTTTAGTTGGCCAATTAATTTCTTTCTATTTTTAGTAGAGATGGGGTCTCGCTCTTGCTCAGGCTGGTTTCGAACTCCTGAGCTTGAGCAATCCTCCTGCCTCGGCCTCCCAGAGTGCTAGGATGACAGGCGTGACAGGCCACCGAGCCTGGCCTGCTATGAATTCTTGAGAATCTCTTCCAACTTAAGCGTTGAATGAGACAGCCCTGGGACACTCTTTCCCGGTCCCTAGGAGCGACGCTCCCCAGAGAAACTGATCACAGCAGCAGAAACTGCAAACCAGAGAGGGCTGATGTAAACAGTGCTCAGCATCCACATGTTCACCTGTATTCTTTGTGGATTTACAGCTGCCTTTGATTCCTGTGGCTTCAACTGCCATTTCTATGCCAGTGGCATCTTTTCACCCAAGCTCCAAAACCAAGAGTCCACCAGGGAGCTCCACGTGGGCGCCTCGGTTCAATGCATCCACGATGGAACTCACCCTATTTCCTTCAAAACATTCCCCTCTCCCTGCCTGTGCTGCCTCAGCAGGGAAAACAGACATCCACCTCGTTCTCCAAATCTGCATCCTGGGTATCAGCCCAAACTCCTCCTTCACCCTCACCCTCTGCAGTAAGTTGCCAATCAGGGATTCCAGCTGCTACCAGGCACCCACCTCATCCCACCCTCACTGCCGCTGTCCCCCTTCACGACTTCTCTGCTCTTCTTCCTATTTCCCCTACAATGCAGGGTGACCTTTCTAAAATCCAAACACAATTATGTCGCTTCCCATTCCAGGTGGCAGGCACACTGTTGCGGGCAGAGTCTAAACCCCTTAACGTGATTTATAAATTTTGTTCTTGTGCGATTTCATTTACAGATACCAAATGCCCTCCCGCCCCACTCCCTTCCCTCGCTGGCTTTGCCAATAAAACGTCTACATGACCCGTTCTTTCCAGTTCAGCCACTGAAGTCCTTGTTAACCGCAAACGGTATCTAAGAGGAGTTAACGCCATTAACTCCTTAGCGGCCGTTAACGCGTTTATGTCATTTGTGGAAGTATCTCTGCGGTTATTCGAGCCTTTGGAGACGGGTCACGGGATAGATAAGTTTTGAAAAAATGGAGAGGTTATCTAGGTTAGTCCCGGAGCCATCTCTGACGCACGATAATCAAAATAATCTGCTGGTTAACACGAAATATGCCAGCCTCTGGGGAGAGTCTGTGTTGTGAAATCATCCTCCATGTCCTGTTTTGGGTGAAGAAGTCAGTAACTGACATCCGTCAGAAAACAAAGGAGGTGTCCGGGGAAGAGGACAGTGTAAACAGCCACTTTAGGACCCAAAATTTCAAAATCTAACCATATTCATTGGATGAGATTAGCACAGCTAGAGAACCAATCGAATTAGCCAAAAAATAAATCCCAAGGGATGCCTTAAATGTAGCCGTCACATGCAAATTTTCAACATCAATCATTTCTGGAAGGAATGGACCCATCAGGCAAGACTTAAAAATTGTTTCCAACTCTGCCATTGTAACAGGATTTATCCCCGTGATAGGGTGTGACCTTTAACAGAGTTTAACATTTTGGAAACTTAAGTTCTCGCTCTCCTCCTTGTCGATCTTCTGCTGGTGTTTTGCTGTTGCCCAAGTGGCTGTAGTGTTGCCTAGAGGTAGAGGACCCACACGCGGTCGCCACCGTCAGACACTCACACCCTTCCCCTCCCCCATGCCGGGGCCGGTGGCTGTCTCTTGTGTTCCTTCATCATTCATGTCTTACTTTACTCATCTTATCCTAACACCTCTGCCACATTTTCCATCTTCTTCTTTCCCAGCAGCTTCTTAAGCCCTTACATCTCATCACTCAGCTTTCCCATGCTCCCATTTGTCATTGACCCATAAAGTCTGAATTCCAGGGATGATCATGGCAATGAGGAACATTAACATTTTTCATCACTTCGATGTTACATTATCTTGAATTATTCCCTAGGATCCTCATCACATCACCGAGATGTCTAAGTATCTCTTTGAAAGGAAACTGAGGCTTAGAGAAGTCAGGTAAGTTTGCTGAGGTCCTATGACGTATCCATATTTTACAAAGATATTCTGATAGGCCGGGCTCGGTGGCTCACGCCTGTAATCCTAGCACTCTGTCGCTTGAGGTCAGGAGTTCGAGACCAGCCTGAGCAAAAGCGAGATCCCCGTCTCTACTAAAAATAGAAAGAAATTAGCTGGACGACTAAAAAATATATAGAAAAAATTAACCGGGCATGGTGGCGCATGCCTGTAGTCCCAGCTACTCGGGAGGCTGAGGCAGGAGGATCGCCTGAGCCCAGGAGTTCGAGGTTGCTGTGAGCTAGGCTGAAACCACAGCACTCTAGCCCGGGCAACAGAGTGAGACTCTGTCTCAAAAAAAAAAAAAAAAACAAAACAAAACCTAATATGGGAAGAGCACTCCAGCTTTAAATACAAAGGTCTCGTTTTTGTCACACAAGTTTATTTTTTTCTGGACCTCTGTAGCACCCATTGCATGCTTATCTTAGCCGGAGAGACAATTACCCAACTGCATTGTGTTATCTTTTAATTAACCTGTGTAGCCTTTTTTACTTAACCTAGTTTGAGAAGTAGCAGCCACTGGGCTGTCTAAATAATGCACGCCACTACTCTTTTATTGGGACTATTCAATCAAAAGCAATAGTTCCTGGTGTGTGGTCCAGCTCTCTGGGGCTACTTAGTTACACTTTCTACTCAGTCACATCCTTGCCATGAACATGAGGGTTGCAACTTGCCTTGTTAACCAGAGTGCTCGGAATTGTTTCAGTGTATGAAACTGATACATTGAGCTGATACATCCTTTGCTCACAATGTTTCTGTGCAAAATCCATTCTGCAACTCTGCTTTAAAACCCTTTTTCCATCAACTTAGAATATCCACTGTGGTGAACAGAGGGGGTAGTTGGATGCTCACATAATCCACTCACTACCAAAAACTCAGCACTCGCCCAGGAGGCTGAATGAGAAGAATGAGGACAAATGGTTTGGGGAGGAGGAAAGAGAATTTTTATTACTTTGCAGGCAGAGGAGGGAAAACGGTCGACCTTCTCTTCTCAAAATCCAAATTTCCTGCACATAGGCAGGAATCCGGAGCTCTGAAAGGGAGGGAGTTCTAGGCTCTTGTGGTTATTCTAATTGTCCCACAAAGACAGAGCCTCTGAACTCTGCCAGGCACCCACTTGGGCGGGGCTGGTGCTGCCTTGGGTAAGAACAAAAGGCTTCTTTCTCCCTGCTCCTCCCTACCACTGGCCTGAGGCAGGAATGCAGGTTTCAGTTCTCAAAACCAGTGCGGGAAATTTCAAAGAGACAGAAAATATTTTTGCCTTTTTTTTTTCCCAGGCCATTCTCTGTTACATGCTAAAGGGTCAGATGAAATGTGCCACATTTCTGGATGGAAACCTCTCAATACGCAATCAAATCCCTAAAAGCATGCATGTCCCGAGACCCAGCAGTGCCGTATTTAGGGATTTTTCCTAAGGAAGCAACTGGACAGATGCACAAAGATGTATAAGCAAGGATATTCAAGGCAGTGGGTTTTTTTAAAAAATAATATTGAGTCGTTAAATGAATCCAATTTTCCAACAACATGAGATTGACTCAATGAAATTATCTGTAGAAATTTAAAATGTTGATGTAAATAATTTTATGATAATGGGGAAATATTCATTAATTCCTGTTAGTAAACAGCAAGTTACCCAGACATATGCATATTATGAAAATATATCATATATACACACAAATATATAGAGCCTAGCTTGAAAAAAGTTGTCTCTATACAGGCGTATGTGTTTCAGGGGTATTTGGGTCAGTGCAAGGCTTAGGTCTAGATTGATAAATATTACAGTTTCTTTTAAGTGATTTTTTTCTCCTATCTGCATTTTTATGTATTTCTACAAGGAAATGCTACTACATGTAGTAGCTACGTCAGAAATAAAAAGGAACAAAAATAACAGATAAATCCTTATCTGTCTAAATGTGCTTCCAGTGTTCAGATAAAAGGAAAGTGAACTAACCTAGAGAAGATGTAAAAAACCTTTTGGGAGCATTGCTTCAATAAAAGAAAGCCTTTCTGTATTAATTATTGAGTAGAAATGATGGAAAAGATAATGGGGACAGAAGCAGACAGAGAATGAAGAGTCACCCTGCACTTGGCCATAATATCCCAACTCGAGCCTGGGAGTTACAAGCAAGATGTATGTAGCCTCCCAAGCCAGTGAAATATGGTGGCACATTTATCTCTGAGTTTTTTTGTTTTTTGTTTTTTTAGCACTGGAGATTTTTGGAGTTCCTGTAATGTACCAGGTACCATTTGCTGATCCTTATAGTAATAACCCTTCGCGGCAGGTCTTCCTGAATTGTGCGAGGTCATACAGCAGCCAGCCTGTGATCTGGGATGCACCTCACTGCTACCGTCCGGGGTCTCTCTATCACAAAGATAAGAGGGACCCAGGAAAGCTCACTGTCACAGTGACTAAAACAAGACCTCGCTCGAGTGTCTGGGTAGAATTCTCCGAAGAACAGGGTCAAGCTGAGTTGTGTAGGCAGCAATTGGGAAGGCTTTTTTGGGGGAAATCAGAAGTGAGGCTTTGTGATCGTAAATTATTCAGGCTGGATGTTTGCAATGAGCAATGTAGCTTCAGGCCAATATTAGCTTCCATTCCTATCACTATCAGATTAATTGCATTTTGTTGCTTTTTCTAAATACATACACTTCGAATCAGGAAACTTATAATTCAGCAGTCAGTCATTAAAGTACAAGTGGATCTTCAGCTGCGTTATCTGAAGCTAATCTACAAAATAGAACAAAAATCCAGGGCTTCTTTTTTTCATATAATAAACAGAGCGTTGATAATAAGCAACTAGGATATTGCTCCTAAGGAGAAAAACGTCTGAATTGAAAAATTCTTCAGATAATAAAAGAAGTCAAGACAAACAGGCAAACAATGATTGAAAGAACTTGGATACATTTGCATCTTAAATAACACATCTATAGAATCATAGAAAGCACAGTCGCAAATCCTATCATTTCAAGATCATGCAAACCATTATAAATATATAGTACGTTAGTGTGTGCATGTACAAAGATAATTTGGACTGAAAGGGGAGTTAGTGTTATCTGACAAATTTCAAACGCTAAAGTACTAAAAAGTCCTATTTGCTATGCACCCTAGAAACTCTACATCAATATGTGTGTGGATACGTCTACATCTATGCTTCATTTTTCATTGTTCCCCATGATCTCATGCCTTTACATGCAGCTCGTATCAAATACGGCTTCACAGCTAATCAATAAAACACAGTTTACATCAAATGACCAGAGAGAGTCGTCAATTTTTTAAAATCCCAGCCTCTCTGGTGGATCGCTGGCTTCAAAGACATGCATTAAGATTATTAAGCAAGTAATGATTGATTTATTACATAACATTAGGAAATGTTTTCTTTGAAGCACAAATTAAAAGGTCACGGATGCCCAGGTTTTCCTCTGGGTTGATAGTTAAAATGCAGACTAGAGGATATCGCTGGCCATGAAGGACACAGGAAGGGCATTTGAGGTGACTCTCCTTTCTGGGCAATATTTTAATGAAATGCTTAATATTCTGCTGTGGATGAATGAGGCAGTTCTCGGTTTTCAAACAATGGGTGAACAATTAAGACCCAATCCTGAGAACAAATTGGCGTCGCTGTTATTTTGTGATGGTATTTAGAATGACCACTGCCGTGGCAACGGGGCATTATTTAACAGGAATGAAAAAAACCATCTACATCAAGCAATTCAACGGAGCTATCTACTCAGGGAGAAAAAAAAACGTCGCAGCTGCCGTTCCTAGAAATAAAGCTGACATTTTAGGATGAAAGCAATGTGACCAGCTGAAACCTAAACATGCTTTGTGCCGTGTTCAGAAGTCACCCAAAATGCACGCCCAGGTGCTACATGCTCCCCATGAAGCCAGCAAACGGTGCGATTTTTCTCCCTCCTCTCAAAACACCCAGGGGAGGAGAGATGGGTGCAGATCTTTGAAGAGGTCAGATGTGAGAGTGAATGGAATTAATTAGCCACAGGAGAGTAAGAAAAACCATACATCAAGTGTGGGAAAAGTTATTTACATATGGCGATTAACTGGGAAAAATTGATCCTACAACCAAACCCAAAGTCCAGTCCAAGCCTGCCCTAAGCACCTGCATGTCCTAAATCGGGAACTAGATTGCTCAGCAAGCTCGCATAACAACGCCAACAGAATAATTAACTGTCTCATCCTTTCCCAGTGCATCCTTACGGAAAATGAGGATGAAAATTCTACAGGCGGTCAATAAGAAGAAACTATTTTTCATGCCCAAGAGTCATATAAAAATCAGGGAACTTTTCTCATACTTTTGTGAATTTTAATTATGGGTGTACCTCAATATTTTCCCTGAGGAATATTCTTTCTAATTCTACATTCTCATAGTTCTCCAGTCTTTCCTTCATAGGTTGCAAAGTTATTTTGCTTGCTACTTGAGATCATTTCTATAATCCAGACCCTCCCTCCGTCTGCCCCTCCCCCACCAAAAGAAAAGTCTACACGGCCAAATTGATGGGACAAAATGATAGGTTTAAAGAATAATTCATTATACTATCAAGATCTTGGCACGCCAATTGCTGAAAAGACTATTTTGAGCTGTCAGTTCCAAAGCACATATTTTTCATCGACTGACGTGCCAAGGGCTTGATGGAATAATGAATCGTTCCCGCTGACATCACCATCGCACACAACCCTCGGGCTCCGTGCAGCATTTTTCGGGGGCGATGGGTAACGTTGCTGCTCTCTCTACGGGGTGCAAAGCTCGAAGGGTGAGGTCAGGCCCAGGGGTTGCTGAGGAAGAGGGCGGCAGTTTAGGGGTGGAGAGAAGAAGGGTTGATGGTCAGAGACACGACACAAGTCAGTTGTGACTGCGGTGCACGTGATGACAACACCTCGTAAATAAAAATATCCGATTCCACATGTCTCCACGCGATTGCAGCAAAACAGCCCCATCGAGTGTTCCGCGTTCTTGCCCGGGGAGGGCTTGGGGTTTGGTTTTTCTAACTTAGGACCTATTCGCTGTTACTGCATTCAACTCAGAAGCCCAGCTCCTCCAGCTCAGGGTCAAGAAAGACAAAAAAGAATGCACCCAAACAAAAGCCATGGGGGCTCTGCCCTCAGAACGGGCTACCTGCACATACCCGAGTGACACTCCGCTCCTAGAGCATCGTCATCCACCCCCGCATCTCCAGGGCAGGCCAAACCTAAACCATTCTAGCCTTCTGAAGGCTGTAAGACCCAGCGAACGGACTTGTCGGAAGCCCTCGGTAACTTTAAGGGCCGGGTCTACAAAATCCTTAATGCCAACAAAAGTCACAATCCACAGAAACAGGCATTAATGTCTCAGGCGCTCACCTTCGTGTAAAGAGCTCCGTTTTTGTGCATTTGAAGGGCAGTCTGGGGCTTCATTGAGACAACTCTCCGGCTTCCAGGTTAGGGGCCCTCCCCACCCCGTGTGTCTGAGTAATGAGTGTTACAGTGGTAACACCTGCTTCAAGGGTTCCCTTCCCCCACCCTCACCAAAGAGCAATTCATTTTCTTAATTTTCATTTTTTAAAGCAATGCTTTGGTTTTCCCTTTCTTGGTAGTCATTTTCCTACCGATAACTGAAAACTCTGGGTTGTGCCAGGATCTCTTTATGTCTCGGCTCATCTCTAAATACTTCAGCAGATGGAGGATTCCCCCACTGCCCGCAGGATTTAGAGCACGTGCACTTTGTATGAAGACTCTAGGCTAAAACCCAAAAGAGCCATTCTCCCACCAGGCTATTTTACATAACTCAACTATGGCTTGACATGCGTGCATGTGTTTGCATATATTCACATGCTACTTCCCATTTAATCACAGACTCAGTGAGCAGAAGTCTGGCCTAGACAGCTATCACCGAGACATCAGGTCCAAACTCCTCGCAGAAAAGCTGAGAACGCTGAGGTCAGGAGGAGGAATGTCGGCGAACAGGGCCTTTTTAGTTAGCGAGGTTCTCGTATGACGTGGATGAAACCACTGGAAGAAGAATGTTCCAGTCCCAAGGCCTGGAGCATGTGCTAGCTTTTCCCAGGGGTGCATCATTTGCCTTTGGGGCTCACGCCTGCCTTCTCACTGAGGGCCCGGCCTCTTGGACCGTCAGCCCATCCCTGTAACAACCATCCTGGGGTTTGCAGACCTCAGTGGGCATTGTCATCATGGCACTAAGAGTAAAGCTTGTCACCTACACAAAGGCTTCTCTGGTGCACCTGGGCACATAGCCTTGGCTTCCTATATGTCGGCATCTTCTTCTTCCTCTTCCTCTTCCCTCTGCCCCTCCTGCTGTCTACCAAGGCCTCGCCAGGTGCCAGGCGTGAATTGTGCTGCCTCATGGTCCCCTGGGAAGGACCTTCCCTGACTGCTCTACCTGCCAACCCCACCGTATGAATTTGGTTCCTTTAACAGCCTTCATTTACAGAGGAGGAAACTGAGGCTCGGTGAGTGTAAGCGGTTTGCTCTAGGTACTCAGACATAAAGCAGCAGTCTGTATGAGGCTGGCACCCTGCTGCTCCTCGTGATTTTGCAAAGCCCCTCTGATTTCTCCTAAGAGGTCACGTGCATGCACTTGCCAAACGCCATCACCCGACAGAAGGCCCAGTGGGTGAAGCAGGTGTTATTAACAAACCAATTTGGGTTCTCTTACAAGGGCTAGGCACAGACTCCAACAGAGCAAGTCCAAATTCTGCTACGGTGTCTTACCGCAAGGGTCTTCAGCCGCCCAGGACGCCGTTACCTAAGAACCAACCAGTCAAGACCCTTCTGCAGGATTCCCACGCCTGTGAGCACAATCACATTCCACCAGGAAAGCAGAATTCCACACCACAGACTTTCACATGCTAATATTGGAATCCAAAAGAAAGAGGAAGAGGAGGAGCAAGAAGAAAGACACAGAGAAGCAGAACACAGCAGTCTTTCCCAGCTCTTGGTCCTTTTCGCTAGTTTAAAAGCAAAGCCATAAAGGAACGGGCACCTTTTTCTGGGTATTACTTTCTCCCCTTGTCCTCCAGATTTATTGCTTGCACCAAGCAGCATCCACCATAAAACTCTTTTTTTTTTCTAAGCAGGCTGCTCTCCGAATTGCAAATGCAAGAACGTACAATCTAGTAAAAAGTAACTGTGATAGAATTATAAAGTGATTTCCGAAGGTGATTATTCGAACAGAGATGCCTGACAGGCCGAACCCAAGTCCCACCTCGGGATCCGGTGGTGGTTCTATGAGATGCTCCATCACGGCATCTGACTTCCCATTTTCCAGAAAAGCAGACGTAGCAGCGTCCTCAGACACCGGGGGAGGAAAACCTCCCGGTCCCATTTCCACAAGGCGAAGCACAAACGCTTCTCTTATAACAAAAGCATCGTGTGCAAATTCTCCCCCTGCATGTGGCTGAATATCACCTGCATTTAAAAAAAATGGTGTGTAGATAAAGGTGGTTTTCTACAGGATTTACATTTTTCTATCAATGCACAATTGCTCTTACCGGGAGTGGGTGCTTGCTTTCTTTCCGCCCCTTTTCCACAGCGTAATGTGTATTTGTTTCCCTAGTTTTCCCATTATCTGGCTCATCCCGCCGCCTTTTCAGTCCGCCTTTCATATGTTAATCCCGGCCTTTCCCTGCCTCGCCTTGGGTCCCTGCAATATGTCCCTAGTACTTTTCTCATTTCACTCCGTCACTTGCTTTGTTTCCATGTCTACACCGCTTGACCTGTTGGGTTTCCTTCTGGGACCCACAGCTCTCACCTTTGTCTCCTACTTTCCATTCCGCATCCAATCGCCTCGTATCAGACTGGCCTGATTTTGTTGGCACCTTTATTTAACACCGCGCCCAGCGTAGGTTGCCACCCCAGACGTAGGCGCTGCGACTGAACTGTGTGTCTGTGCAATTCGTTTTGCAGATTTCTCTGGAAGCTACAGCCCCAGTTGCCTATTCTTGTGCTGCTGACGGAAGAGCCTCAGCTGGAGAGGCTGCAATGTATTGATGCAGCTGGGTGGCGTTGAACTTGGAGTTAAGACCACCTAGATCCAAGCCTTCAGCCTCAGTCAGGCACAGCGGGGGAACAGCACCCGCGGCGCTGGCCTTGCTGCATGAGGGAGGCTCTTTCCGATTGCAAGGAGCAAATCACCCAATTCATGACCTGAACGTACAAGTGGCCTCGTGGATAATCGGAAAGTGGTTCATGATTATAACCCAGTACAAAGGGAGCCCAGGAACTCAGCTCTGGTGTCTTTGTACCAGGAACTTTGGCCTGCTCTTTGCATCTTACATTCAAATGTCCCCCACAGAAGGGGTCTGGATGGGTCATTTGTTGACCTTTTATCTTGCAGCCTCCTGATTGGATAGACTTTGACTCAGCTATTAATCCCTGGTCCAATCAAGCGTGCGACCCGGTAGCACAGTGGATTCAATCAACACACAAGATGCAACTGACCAGACCAACTTCACGATGGAGGCACCGCCCGGTACCCCTTGCCCCAGAGGGGAGTCGTGGCCGTGGCCAATGCTTACTCACCGCAGCCTGATGGAGACGCATCCTTGCAACATCAATGCTTGTGCCTCTGGAGGAGAAGATTCCACGGTCAAATGAATCTGGACGCGGTGCATGTTCCATCTTCCTGCTCAGAAACTCACAAGGCACGCCACTAGTATATCAAAGGCGCTGAGAAGACCTGCAATCAACAATCCTCTTTTAAGTGACCCATTTTTTATGTGACATCTCATTGACACCCAGCAGAAGACGCTTTGGCAAATGGTGACTAGGACCTCATGAGCTGTCTGCTGCCACCAGTTTCCTCAGTGTCTCCTGGACCAGCAGTTGCGCCCCACCCCATCAGAACCGCCTGGGGACACTGGATCTATAGTCAGCCAGACGGTGCCCCGAGAGACTCCGGGAAGAGATCTGGAGATCAGAATTCAAATGTTCCCCGGGTCCTAGACCTTTGAATAATTCTCCATGTCTAGCATAGTAATAGCATTTACTGAACGTAAGCTATGTGCCAGGCACTAAGAAAGTGTGGTTTTATTTCCTTATTTTTTCTTTAAATCAACCCTGCCTGATATATATTACCACCACTTTACCAGTAAAAATCCTGAAGCTTCACGAGGCCAGCCAACAGGTCCATGGTCACTCAGGAACTCAGGACCTTCTGGCTTCCACATGTGTGTTCTTTGGTCTACGCAAGAGTGTTTTTCCCAGGGACCATCCGTCCTCTCTTGGTCTGAAACTGATTGCTCCCGGTAGGCAGTCAACAAACCACTGTTGAAAGAATAAATAACACAAAACCCTTTAAAAGACGCAATATTAACACTCTTTCATGCATTCTGAACAGCGCTTCCTAATGATCTGTGATCCGTGGGCTTCTAGCCTTCAATAAACTCTGCCTGTATCATTTGCTTCTACTCAAACCAAATGATAACAGCAATTATGTGTGTGATAACCTATAAGCCCAACACAAGAGAGAAATTAGCTCCTAAGAGGAATCGAAGCGTTAATGTGCTAGCTACAGATCCTAGACGGAGCTCGAATCCCAGCCAAATGCCCCGGCAGGTCAATGAGCAGCTCTGGTCTCTTCCTACAAGGCGATCGGGGGATAGTACACAGGATCCAGCTCTTGGCTGCGGCTCAGAAATCCCACATTGAAAGCTGAAAACTGTCCTTGATAATTTTTCCACCGTCCCTCAAACCAGGAATGAAAAAAATCCATCAAAGGCAGAAGCAAGGCCTTCCTCCTGGCGCTCAGGTGCCTGGAATCTACAATGAGGTTCCTACACCGGGCTGCGGGGCCCTGAGAGGCCGTTTGGAAGGTCTTGGCTGCCACCTGGTGGGCACAGGTGTGCTCCCGGCCAAGCGAGGGCTCGGAAGACACAAACTGAGTGGGCGAACGGCCGGGGCCCGTTTCTTTGTTGGCAAGAATGGTGACAACATCTTTTGACACGCCCCGTAAAAGAGAAGAAAGGCATCAAAGCATTCTGTCAACAGCCCCAGGTTGCGTGTAGGTTATTTTGATCAACTGGTTTCTCCAGGGCAATCATGCCTGAGCTGATTTGCTTACGTGCTCTTAGCTCAGAAAAAGCAAGTGTTTTCCAAATTATCTGTGGACTAGGTTTCAAAGAAAACTAGTTTGTAATCGCAAAGCCTAACTCCACCACTGTTTTCTGCAGTCCCTATATCTGCCTCCCTCCTTGCCCTCCCTCCCTTCTTTCTCTTCTTCCTTCCTTGTGTCCTTCCTTTCTGCCTTTGTTTCTTCTTTCCTTCATTACCTCTAAAACTCCCTGTTTAAATCCCTTCAACAAACAAAGCCCCTTTGTCCAATCCACCTGCTACTTACTGGCTGTGTGACTTTGAGCAAGTTCCTTGACCTCTCTGTTCTGCTCTCCGTGTCCAACATCTAGAATAGCTTTTACATTTTTAAAAGGTTGGAGAGGGGCAACAGAAAAAATAATATGTGACAGAGACCACAGATAGCGCCCACAGCCCAAAATATTAGCTCTCTGGCCCTTTGCAGAGAGAGGGTGCTGGCCCCTCCGCTCTCCTGATGCCACCTGAAGCTCACAGTCTCATCTGTAAGTATTCTTGTTTCATTAAAAAGTTAAATCCAGATCCAGAGGAGACCTTAGCTCTGACTTCTCGTTGACAGGAGGCAGAGGGAGAGGGGACCAGCGGAGGATGCTGGCGGCTGATGGGTCACAGCTGAGCTTCTCCCTAGCTTTGTGCTCAGCCGGGGGCGCTGCCTGGCTCAAGGTCACCCGCCTCCCGGGGACGGCTCCTATCTGATGACTCGATGTTAACTCGAGCATTTCTCGCTGCATTTCGGGGCCTCACTGAAGGACCACCTGGCTCCACCGCGCCCCGCAGAGGCCTCGCCAGCTCCTGCGTCCCCATCGCCCACGCCTGGCCCACCTGGCCCCTTAATTCCTCGCGGGTGCCGATCATGAGAACCTTTCCCAAAAAACCACCCCCACGTCCCAGAGGCTGTTTTCCAGCGAATTTGACCTAAGACACCCTCTACAGTCTATCCTGGCGTAACAACTAGAGTCACCCGGTTCAAAAGTCAGTCAGGGCTCCATTCCTTTGATCAGATGCCTCCAGTGGCTCCCATCTCGACAGAATCAAAGACCAGGAGCCTTGCCACCTGCAACCCCTCCTGTTATCTCTGTGACCTCGCTCCCGACTCCTCTGGCCCTCGATCACATCGCCTGCACCCGTTTCCTTGCTGTTCCCCACACACGCCAGGCACGCTCCTGCCTCAGGGCCTTTGCACGAGCTATTCTGGTTTCCCGGAGTGCTCTTTGCCCACTTATCTCCGTAGCTTCCTCCTCCCTCACTTCCTTTCAGGCTTGACTCAATGGCGACTCCGCTGACCCCTCCGTAGGCGGGCAGCCCTCCGCTTCAGCCCAGACGCTACGCCCCTTTGTCCTGCTTTAGTTTCTCCATAGCATGTACCCAACTGCACACTGTGTATTGTGCTTACTTGTGACACTCAGTGTCGCCTCCTTCACCACAGCGTGGCTGTCTGTTCTTTTTGTTGCTGCATTCCTGCAAGTTAGACCAGTAACTGACACAGTCACGACTCAGTATTGCTCGAACGAGCCGCGAGTGAAGGACTGGGAACATACGGACGTGGAATCAGAAGGCCAGTGATTCTTAGGGGAGTCCCTTAAACACCATCTGAGTCACATGAAAAACAGGAACCATCATTCTTACGTCATTTGGCAAGGATCATACAATGCAGTATTTGTGACAGTATCAGAATAAACCGCTAACCAGATGTGAGGTATACTTTTTGCTTAAACTGAATTCTCCACCAAGGAGTTACTTAGTTTTTGTAACCTGAGACCTACCAGACGGCCCAAAAAAGCAGGTATGGAACATTCAGACACGGGAAACCTTTAAAATGGCTCTGTATATTCAAATAAAATATAAAAAGATTTATTCCAAAGCCGTAACCAAAATGTACAATGAAATGTATCCCCTTTAAAGACTTCATAAACAGAGCAGTCTGTACATTTTAAATTTTATAACAGCTTGGAGGCTTTCTTTCATTTACACAAAAAGTCGGATAAAAGTTAATTCCATAATTAAAATGTCAAAGGTACTTTCTTGTTTATATAAAATGTATTCTCTCTTTAAATGCAAAATATTCAAACAATATAGTTTTATTATGAATGGTTCTCAGTTTCCGAAATTCTCACGAGTCTGCAGAATCACATGTCCACACACTTCTTAAAATGAGGCAAGAAGATAAACGTTGAAACTTCTGTTTTCAGACAATTTTTTCAGATGTTTATACCTGGCTGACTCAAAGTACAACACGGCCTCTATAATTCCTTTCATGGGAAACATTTTCCCAGTGGCTACCCAGCATTTTGCAAAAAGAACAGTAACAATACCTGTCACTTAAAAACTCATAATACGTTGTCATTCTTTTTACACAATTTTAAGATCCAAATCAAACCTATTGCCACAGTGATTCTCTTCTTTCTTTACAGATATTCAAATAAATATTCCTAAATTCTAGAAGACTGTTCATAATCCTTTAAAGCAGAGGTCAGAAAACTTTTCCTGTAAAAAAGTCCAGATATAAACATTTTGTTTTGCCTATCACTTCTCCATTGTATGTTCTTTTTTTTTGACAACTCTAAAATGTAAAAAGTAAAATAAAATTCTTTAGCTCTGCTGTAACTTGATAACCCCTTATTTAAAAAAAAAAAATAGAAGCAACTAGGCTCTAAATGGGACTACTCAAGTGTTAACAAAATGTAAACTTCACATTTTGCAGTAAAATAAACCCGCGGTTTTTGACTGCTGATTGAAAGCCCGTAAACAGTAAGAAATGACTCCCATTCAAGGCGTGGGACTCCAAGCCAGATACTCTTCTTAATCAATGGCACCTTCCTATGGCTTTTTGAAATTCTGATTGGATAATTCGCGTCTTTATTTATTTCTGCCTTACTGTTTTACAGGGGGAAATTCTCTGCACGAGGCTAACTAGAAGTTTGTGAAATCAAAAACTGGAACACTCTCATGCTCACAGAGGTAGACACATACCCACAGGTACAGGCAGTTACAGGTGATTACATAAAGGAAACCCTGTTTCATACATAAATTCAACACAGACGCTCTCCACGACTAAGAAGGAATCGGTGGAAACCAGCTAGAGGTAAGCCGGACGGAATTTCCTGATTTGTTTCGATCAGATGTAGTGGTTGCATTTTGGGGAAACATGATCCGAATGTGAAATGTACGAATACAGATTGATACGGTGGCATCACTCGCTCAGGGTCTTGGTGCACTAAACTCTGACCTGCAGCGGGGTCCCAGAGCATGGCCCTGAGAATCACACCGTGGGGAGGCTGAGCCCCTTTTTCTTCCCTGCTGTACAAAGTGTTATAAACAGATCACGGCAAATAAAAGAGCAGCTGTAGATCTACCCAATTTTAACTCATGAACCAGTCGGAACACTCTGGAATTACAATCACATGCTACTTTACAGAAACGCTTACAAATTCTAAAGCTGAGAAAGTTGAAAACTTTGGTAGCCCCAAGAGGAAAGCTTAACGACCCCAGTGAGCCCAGGCCTGATGTTGGAACTATAAAAAGTAAAAGCTTTCGGCCAGGTGTGGTGGCTCACGCCTGTCATCCTAGCACTCTGGGAGGCCGAGGCGGGAGGATCGCTCGAGGTCAGGAGTTCGAAACCAGTCTGAACAAGAGCGAGACGCCGTCTCTACCAAAAATAGAAAGAAATGAATTGGCCAACTAAAAATATATTGAAAAAATTAGCCGGGCATGGTGGTGCATGCCTTGTAGTCCCAGCTACTCGGGAGGCTGAGGCAGGAGGATCGCTTGAGCCCAGGAGTTTGAGGTTGCTGTGAGCGAGGCTGATGCCACGGCACTCACTCTAGCCCGGGCAACAGAGTGAGACTCTGTCTCAAAAAAAAAGTAAAAGCTTTCAGTGCAAATTTATTATTGCTATTGATCAATAGCCATATCACACACACAAAAAATCACTTAAACACTATAAAACTCATAACAATACCCTGAAGGTGTGTCTTGGTGTAGAAAAGGTCATTGGGGACCAGGAAATAACAGGTCCTTGGCTGATTTAACCGGGAGTCTGGGTGCTGGGATGTCTGCACACTCTCTTTTTGCAAACAGACTCGACACATTCACAGCTCATCCCGCTGCTTCTTAAATGGCCACTTTGGGTGTCGCAAGACGTGGTCCACAGCCCGAAGGACGAGGTGCATAAATTCCTCTACGTCAAAAGAGTAGTTGGTGAACTTCGGGTGCTCGCCCAGAGTCGGATGGTGGCCCTGCACAGACAAACCGAGACACGAATCCGTAACTCACTGACCGCACGGTTTTCTCTACAGGAGGAAAGTTACATTTCTCTGGCTAAGGCAACCAATTTATGCTCTACCTACAAGGTCAGCAAACTTTTTCTGTTAAGGGCAAAATAATAAATATTTTCAGCTCTGCGGACTGTAAGGTCTTGGTCACAGTTACTCAGCCCTGTCCCTGAAGGGCACAGGCAGCCACAGACAGCACATAAACAGACAGGCATGACTGTTCTTTCTTTCTTTCTTTTTTTTTTTTTTGAGACAGACTCTCGCTTTGTTGCCCGGGCTACAGTGAGTGCCATGGTGTCAGCCTCGCTCACAGCAACCTCAAACTCCTGGGCTCAAGCGATCCTCCTGCCTTAGCCTCCCAAGTAGCTGGGACTATAGGCATGCACCACCATGCCCAGGTAATTTTTTCAATATATTTTTAGTTGGCCAATTAATTTCTTTCTATTTTTAGTAGAGACGGGGTCTCGCTCTTGTTCAGACTGGTTTCGAACTCCTGACCTTGAGCGTTCCTCCCGCCTCAGCCTCCCAGAGTGCTAGGATCACAGGCGTGAGCCACCGCGCCCGGCCATGACTGTTCTTTCTTTACAAAAGCAGGTGGTGGGAAAGATTTGCCCCACCTGGCTGTAGTTCGTGGACCCCTGCCATATATAATCTGATAGATCTTTCTAGGCCCAAATTTCACAAAGGTGTCTTAACAACATCAAAGACACAGAGTGCTTAGTTTCCCTTTTTCTCCACTTTGCAAAGATAAACGACAACTCGAACTCGCTGTTCCCGAGAAGAACAGTTTATCTTTGAAATTCAACGAATGTGTTTCATCTTAATAATTCGACACTGCAAACAAGTTAAAAACGAAACAAGGTGAGTCTTGTGATCGAAACGTACCTTGTCCTGAGGAAAGACTTTGTCCTTCCTCCGCCAGGTGACGTAGTGGACGCCTCTCAGCCTGGCCAGGTCTAGGTAACAGCGCTCATCCTCACAGTTGTACCTGCAGACACGGGGGGTCGTGACAGGAGGCTTTTGTCTGGGGTTCTCGCCCCAGTCAGCAGCTCTCCGGGGGAAAAGGCCCTCCCAAATGTGTCCTCGCAAAAGCTTGTATACACAGTGAAGAAGACTGAGAAAAAGAATTTAAAAATATTCTCTGAACTAAACGACCTTAGCTTTTTTTTTTTTTTTTTTTAGTGACAGAGTCTTGCTGTTTTTCCCGGGCTGGCGTGCCGTGGCGTCAGCCTCGCTCACAGCAACCTCACACTCCTGGGCTCAAGCAATCCTCCTGCCTCAGCCTCCTGAGTAGCCGGGACTATAGGCATGCGCCACCGTACCTGGCTAATTTTTTCTATATGTTTTTAGATGTCCAGCTAATTTCTTTCTATTTTTAGTAGAGACAGGGTCTCACTCTTGCTCAGGCTGGTCTCAAACTCCTGACCTTGAGCGATCCTCCCGCTTCAGCCTTCTAGAGTGCTAGGATTACAGGCGTGAGCCACCGCGCCTGACCAACCTTAGCTTTTTAAATGCAGAATAGGATCAAGGAATGAAGGGGATTGACTTTATTCAATAGGGTCTACTTGCCACGAACTTGGTATCACTCCATAATACCGTGTCTTCACACACATGGAAATGGACTGGGGTAGGTAACACTTGTAGTTGGCCAAAGACATAAAACTGAACCCAGGTCTACTGGACCCCAGACGAGGCCTTTCCCAATTATATTACTCTCCCTTCCTCCCTCTTTCCTTCCAATCCTCCCCCTCTGTCTCTCCAGGAGAAATGAATGGAGACAGAATCCACACTTATCCGGCTATTTCTCTAATATAGACTGTGTATATTCTTTAAGTGTCTCCAGAAAGTTGGAAATTCATGACCACTTTTATCCTAAATAGCCTCCTATTTAAATACTGAGTCAAGTTATTTTTAAAATGATACCATAGAATCCAGATACTTAGACACAAAGGGGGAAAATCAGGTAATTGCTATTAGTGTATCAAGAACTAAAATGGGAGGCCAGGCACGGTGGCTCACACCTGTAATCCTATCACTTTGGGAGGTCGAGGCAGGAAGATGACTGAGGCTATAAGTTGGAGACCAGCCTGGGCAACACAGCAAGACCCTGTCTCTCTAAAAATAGAAAAATTAGCCAGGCGTGGTGGCACATGCCTGTAGTCCCAGCTACTTGGGAGGCTGAGGCAGGAGGATCGCCTGAGCCCAGGAGTTTGAGGCTGCAGTGAGCCATGATGATGCCGCTGCCCACTCTAGCTGGGGTGACAGAGCAAGACCCTGTGTCTCAAAAGTACAAACAAACAAAGCCACTAAAATGGGGCATGGTGTCAAGAGTAAAATTATTAAGGGAGGGAAGGCCACATCTCCATAACCAACCACCACGTTAGAGGCATGCCTTGGGCAGATCACTTACACCCATGGACCTCAGTTTCCCTGTGTGTAGGACCAATCAGCACTAGGTGACGTGGTTGGCTTGTGTTTTGGAGCTATGTTGTGCACAAGACATACAGGTTCTCGGCCAGGCGTGATGTCTCACGCCTGTAATCCTAGCACTCTGGGAGGCTGAGGCGGGAGGATCGCTCGAGGTCAGGAGTTCGAAACCAGCCTAAGCAAGAGCGAGACCCAGTGTCTACTAAAAATAGAAATTAATTGGCCAATTAAAAAAAATTTATAGAAAAAAATAGTCAGGCACGGTGGCGCATGCCTGTAGTCCCCGCTACTCGGGAGGCTGAGGCAGGAGGATCGCTTGAGCCCAGGAGTTTGAGGTTGCTGTGACCTAGGCTGACACCACGGCACTCTAGCCTGGGCAACAGAGCGAGACTCTGTCTCAAAAAAAGGAAAGACACACAGGTCCTCTTTTAACACAATAATTGTACCGATCGCAGGGCGATGCTCACGGTTTGAGAGGCACTTGAGAACCAACTCAGGGCAGGGACAGCAAAGATTCACATCTTCTCTGTCTTGCTGGGGACGGTAAGAGGAAGAGGCAGTTTGCTTACTGAGTGCAAAGGCAGGCTGCGGAATTTACCCTTTTAGCTTTAGGTCTTTTTTCTTTCCAAATGCCTATGTGACACGACTTCTCTCTAACGATTAAATATTAAGCCTTCTGACGCTCAGGAGGAAAGCCCTGACACGCATGAGCAGCAGTGTTAGCTGCCTCCGTGCAGAGCCGCCCCAAACACTTACAGTTCAAACACAGCAGCCCAGTCTGGAAGGAAAAGCAAATGGGTGAGACCGGCCCCGTGCATTCCAATAAACACGTCTGTGTTGTGCGTGATCCTTATCTGATCTACAAAGCCGAGTTCCCTGTGCACACACGGAACAGAACAGGGGAGACGGGGAGGAGAGGTGTTAGGCGGAGTTAGCTCATGGTTCAAGGCAGCAATATTTGTACGCGTGTATTTCCTGTTGTAAGTCACAATCCCGCTGTGTGCTTGTTTGCCACCTGCAAGCACGCTGTAGTAACGAATAACCGACTTTCTTAATAATGTGGCGTGTTCTTCTAAAGTAGCGCACCGACCATGTTAAGCTAAAGTGTGTTTATTTTTAAAGGAAACTTTAACAGCCGTCTTAAATGTGAAACTAGCAACGCACTATATCAACCGAACTGTAGAAACAGATACAATCACACACAGAGCGTTCAAATCTGGCCGGGTACCGCACGAGAGAGCTCCGCGCCCGAGCCCTGCTCCGTCTTCACGAGACAGGGGAATTAGCGGGGTGACAGCGGTGTCGTGGCGCGATGGCACCACACTGAAACCTGCTTCCTGCACATAACAAAAGGGTTTTTTTGAAAAGGACAATCAAGTTCTCCGTGTGTGGTGTCAGTCACTCAGCGCTCCCCGAGTGCACCTGGAATGACCTGAGATGCAGCCAGGACATCGTTCTGCCTTTGCCACAGAACGACCCGCACCCGCGCACGGGCTCGGCGACACCGCGCTCTGCAAACCCGAGACGCGGCATCGCGCAAACTCGGACCGAAAGTCCGTCCAACACGGCTCCCTGAAGGAAGGCCAGGAGGACACGCTGGCGTCAGGGTGACACTCGGAAAGGACGCACGGAGCGAGGGCCCGTCCCGCTCACTCACAGCGAGGACAAGTGGGGGGGTCGAGATTATCTTGGATCTAAGAAGCGCAGGGGGTTCCTTCCCTCAGCTGACAGCAAAACCCTCACAGGAAAGGGAAGACAACAGCTCTGTGTGTGTGTGTGTGTGTGTGTGTGTGTGCGCGCGTTTGTGTGTATATGTGTTTGTGCGTGTGTGTGTCTGTCTGTGTCTGTGTTTGTGTATGTGTGTGTGTTTGCGTTTGTGCGTATGTGTTTGTGTATGTGTATGTTTGTGTATGTGTGTAAATGTGTGTATTTGTGTGTATGTATGTTTATGCATTTTTGTGCATGTGTGTATGTGTGTGTTTGTGTATGTGTGTATAGCTGTGTGTGTTTGTGTGTATGTGTGCATTTGTGTCTGCATGTGTGTATCTGTGTGTTTGTGTGTATTTGTGTATCTGTGTACAGGTGTGTGTGTTAGTGTGTATGTATGTTTGTGCATGTGTGTATGTGTGCATTTGCGTGTGTCTGTGTGTGTTTGTGTATGTGTGTGTGTGTATGTGTGTATGCATTTGTGTGTGTGTTTGTGTTTGTGTATGTGTGTTTGTATGTGTGTGTTTGTGTGCATGTTTGTATGTGTTTGTGTGTATGTGTATATTTGTGTATGTGTGTATGTATGTGCATGTTTGTGTATGTGTGTATATGTGTATGGGTGTTTGTGTGTATGTGTTTGTGTATTTGTGTATGTGTGTGTATAGGTGTGTTTGTGTATATGTATATGTGTGTGTATGTGTATAGGGGTATGTGTGTTTGTGTGTGTGTGTATTTGTGTGTTTGTGTATGTGTGTATAGGTGTGTTTGTGTATATGTGTATGTGTGTGCTTGTGTGTGTATAGGGCTGTGTGTGTATGTGTGTGTTTGTGTGTGTAGGTGTGTTTGTGTGTGTGTATAGGGGTGTGTGTGTGTGTCTGTATGTGTTTACGTATGTGTGTTTGTATGTGTATATATGTGTTTGTGTGCATGTTTCTATGTGTTTGCGTGTGTATATTTGTGTGTATGTATGTGCATGTTTGTGTGTGTGAATATGTGTGTATGTGTGTTTGTGTGTATGTGTTTGTGTGTTTGTGTATGTGTGTGTATAGGTGTGTTTGTGTATATGTGTATAGGTGTGTTTGGGTGTGTATGTGTATAGGGGTGTGTGTGTTTGTGTATTTGTGTGTTTGTGAATATGTGTATGTGTGTTTGTGTGTGTATGTGTATAGGGGTGTCTGTGTTTGTGTGTGTGTGTGTTTGTGTATTTGTGTTTGTGTATGTGTGTGTATAGGTGTGTTTGTGTATATGTGTATGTGTGTGTTTGTGTGTGTATAGGGGTGTGTGTGTATGTGTGTGTGTGTTTGTGTGTGTATAGGGGTGTGTGTGTATGTGTGTGTGTTTGTGTAGGGGTGTGTGTGTTTGTGTAGGGGTGTGTGTGTTTGTGTGTGTTTGTGTATGTGTGTATAGGTGTGTTTGTGTATATGTGTATGTGTATGTTTGTGTGTGTGTGTATAGGGGTGTGTGTGTATTTGTGTGTTTGTGTATGTGTGTATAGGTGTGTTTGTATATATGTGTATGTGTGTGTTTGTGTGTATAGGGTGTGTGTGTTTGTGTGTGTATGTGTATAGGTGTGTGTGTATATAGGGGTGTATGTGTGTTTGTGTGTATAAGTGTGTGTGTGTGTTTCTGTATGTGTATAGGGGTGTGTGTATGTGTATAGGGGTCTGTGTGTGTGTTTGTGTGTATGTGTACAGGTGTGTGTGTGTGCATGTGTGTCACCAGGAGCACGTGCCTCAGTTTCCCCAGGAAGCGAGCTGGTGCTGCGGGAACGACGGCCATCGCCCAGCCGGACACCCCCAAGTGGCCCTGGGCGGGACGTGCGCACAGGGCACGGACTCACGGACCCCTCCCCACCCCGACGCGTCGCTAACGCTGCCCCAGATGGGCCGGGCGCGAGTTCACGTCGTTCCTGCTGCATCTGGAAACTCCCGCACGTCCTCCGAGCCAGGCAGGGCCGCAGCCCCAGGGGCCCGTCCCAGTCCTCTCCGGCCACGCGGGCCCCACCCTGGCCCCCACTCTTCCTGTGACAACCAGGGTGGTCAGCCACGCAGGCGTGACTCAGGCAACAGGAGTAGCTGGGCGGCCTTGGGGCCGTCGGAGGGAGAGGAGACAAAGTGGGCAAGCGGGACAGCAAGTCTCGGTGACGGCAGCTGTTCCCACGACCGCTGTCCGCGTTCAGAGGCCCAGGTCCCCGAGACGAGAGCCCGTCACCCTCCACGGCTGGACTGCCACTGCCAAGCCTGGCGACCGGCTCGTGGGCTAAGCCCCGACAAACACAGAGTCCTCGTACACATAAGCTCACGTCTGACGGACGCGTGCGAAGGTCCCAAGCTCACGTTCTCTGCATGAGCGTGTCTGTGTCAGACACTCACGCGCTAACATGTGCATACTTAAAAAAAAATCGAAACCACGCGCAGTGTTACATGTGGCAAACACGACTGTCACTGTGGGTGGGTGAAGGCAGAAACAAAGGTTTTCACTTTTCCTTTTGATCCCTTCCCTTGCCTTTTAAACAAGGAACATGTACTACTTTTATCAGGAACACGTAATTCTAGGAATGGGCATTAGCTAGATAGTGAATAACAGGCATATTCTGTTTTTCTAAATCTTTTAGTTGTATCAGAACTTTAAAAGAAATGTAAATATTTGGTAAGACTTTAAAAAAAACATCTCATGTTATTCTATGACCCTCAAATTATTCCTAGAGAAATAATTTCAGGTCAGAGGTTGAAACCTGGCAGCTAGCAGGGCAAATGAGGCCTGCGACATTTTTTAAAATTCAAAACTCATTGCCAAAAGCTGCCAGATTTTAAAAACATCAGAAATTTCCAATGAAAATCTGGATTCAACACTTCTCTTGAAAAATAAGATAGCGTCACAACATCAGGTCCCAGAAAACTGAACGGCAACGTCCCCCCGTGCCCGGGGCCCACACCTGCCCACGTCACTCATTGATGGGGTCTGCTTGTCCCTTTTGGGCCTGCGAGTACCACCGGCTTCCACCAGGAAAACGCTTTCTGCCCCCCAATAAACTCATCCAGACCAAAGTCGAGGGTGTCTGCCCAAGAGTTACTACTTACTTGTACTTGTAATCGACAATCTGGACTTCAAACATAGGTACTGTTTTCAGTGCGTTCACAAGCTGGGAAGAGAGAGAAACGTTTAGAATTTCTTTTCCTTCCTTCTCTTCTGTTTTAACTTTCCCTTATGAAAGTTAAAACTTCTTTCTTTTTTGCATGTAATATTTTTCAGCCATTGAGACCCTTAAGGCCAATTGTTTTGAACCTCAATTGAGTTCCAATCCAGGCTCCACCCCGGACACATCACCTCCCTAAAATTCCAGGGCCCTGGGTTGTTACGAGGCTGAACGGGGAAGGTTCGTCGGAGCAACGTGCTCGGCCAGAAGCAGCCCGTGTTAACTGTGACGATCACCACGGGCCGGCTATTCCCTCAACTTCTATCACACGGGTTTGGGCACCTGCCACGCTCCAGACGGTGTATTAACCATTTGCTTCCCAACCGTTATCTCATTGCAGACAAATCACTAGCACTTTGGACCCTGAAAATACTCAAGTCTTGGCAGAAAAGCATGTCCAATATTTCTACCTAGAAAAACAGTTATTCTATAAGCAAAGAGAAAATAACAACGCATGGTTAATCCATTGGGAAAAAACATAGTCGTGGCTCCTTACGTCCCTCACAAGGAGGCGTCCTGGATCACCACCATCCAGAAATTTCGGTGTCTCGTGGCACGCACCACGCCCCGACAGCAACGCCGAGGGTAACAACCACCGTCGGCCGGGCGTTTAAATTGTGCTGGCATTTCTGAATGCTCTACGCTCACGTCACTTAATCCTCCTAAAAGTTATAGCGAGTAAGTATTAGCATTACGCTCATTTCACAAAAGAGACGAAGGCTTAGAGAAGTTAGATCACTGTCTCAGGGTCTCCCAGCTCGCAAACGCAGAGCCAAAATTTAACCTAGGTCTTCTGACCCCAAAACCTGCATTTTTAACCAGCGCGCTGGACTGTCTTTTTCACAATTCCTAGTGGCACCAGAGAGGTGGCCGCAGCCCTGAAGGTGGGCAGGATTCCATAAACCATGGCTTAACGAGGCCATTTGGCTTGTATGATCCATTCACTCATCAAAGCATCCATAGTCCAAAGTGCTTTCTCCCCTGCCCGGGGGGCTGCCTTTCCAGTGACGTCCAATCTTTGGGAGAAAAGGAGCCAGCTGGGTGCTCTTTGGCTTGAAGATGGGAGCTGAATTCCCAAATGTCACCTTTGGGCAATGTCACCTGGACAGCCCACATGACTGGATCGCACCGCAGCAGGCACCGGCACTCTGCCCTCCTGTGGCTCGATGCTGGCCCTGCCCCCGGCCCTTCCTGATAGGCTGAGATCAGAGGTACGTTCAGCCTCCGCTGAGGTCTGTTTGCTATTCACACAGGTAAGAAAGCCAGCTCACACCCAGACTGAGGGTTGGGGGACAAAAATTCCTGGGAAGCACGTGGTGATACGCTTGGTGCACAGTTAGCACGCAGTGTGTGACCCACACCAACACCTACCACTGACCTGCGGCCAGGCCTCCCGCCTACCTACCTGCCCAGCATTGCATTATTTGACACTTTTGTGTTTTTGAGACAGAGTCTCACTCTGTTGCCCGGGCTAGAGTGCCGTGGTGTCAGCCTAGCTCACAGCAACCTCAAACTCCTGGGCTCAAGCGATCCTTCTGCCTCAGCCTCCCGAGTAGCTGGGACTACAGGCATGTGCCACCATGCC
>CAUYRT010048789.1:0-29635 GCA_963574885.1 Lepilemur ruficaudatus
CCTAAGGTGTGGCACTATTAGAATTCTAGAAGCAAAATTTCCTCTAGAATTAGAATTCTAGAGGAAAACACTGGAAATACTCTTCCAGACATTGGCCTAGGCAAAGAATTTATGAAGAAGACCCCAAAGGCAATCACAGCAGTAACAAAAATACATAAATGGGACCTGATCAAACCAGCAGTGACTTTAAAAAAATAAGGCAGGCAGATTAGCAGTAATAATTCACTTCCTAAGGTGAGATAAATGATTTCCTCAGGGATGACAGTCTAATTAGGATGTCATAGAGATAAAGGCAATGACATCTGTTTAAATGGTATAAACACACAACTGAAATTATCAAGGCTATGTGAACAAGTGAAGAAAATAATATATAGATACACTGAAATTAAAACATTGGAGGCACACATACCAGGAAGAGTTATTCACCCAATCACACAATGTTGGTGTAGGAAGGGCTTAATGTGGTTATTTAGTCCAATGTTTTTCAACATATGGCATGCATACCAGGGTGATATGAAAGATTATTTTAGGTAGTACATAAATATTTTCTAATTGTAGGTATTTATTTTTATTTTTATGGTTATCTTCTATTTATGGAGAGTAAAACTGGCTTTCCATTTATGGTAATGCTATTTTGGATGAAATTTATTTTAGTAAAATAAGTCA
The DNA here is from genome assembly GCA_963574885.1 of Lepilemur ruficaudatus. Classification (NCBI taxonomy): domain Eukaryota; kingdom Metazoa; phylum Chordata; class Mammalia; order Primates; family Lepilemuridae; genus Lepilemur; species Lepilemur ruficaudatus. The sequence goes on from CAUYRT010048789.1 coordinate 667, forward strand.
GATCATTTAAAGAAGCATATTAAGTAAATAATGATGCAAGTGGAACTCAGATATTGTCTAAATCATGAGGGTGAAACTAAGTAATTATACTTTTGCAAAGAGTGACTGAATCCAATTCTCTTCCCAATTCAGGACTTCCTTTATTAGATATCTTGTTTTAGAAAAGGGTGCAACCCCCAAATCAATAAATATGAAGCAAGCTTGCCTCCTTATTCTGTGCCCACGGCAGAATTGCTAATAAAACACAGCATTTTTCCACTGAGCCTAGATGAAGCCTTCTACTTTTCTTCCTTGAAATTCCAGTTTGGGTTAAGGGCCCTCTTCTGGCTCTTATAGCACTCTGATATATCTCTTTCATAGGGCTCACCACATTATAGTACACCTCTCTTTTTATGTGGCAGTCTTGTGCATTTGACTGTCAGGTCATTGAGATCAGGAGTCTAGTCAGTAGTTCAATCATCTATATGCTTTCAGTTGTGAACACAGTGCCTATTATATGACAAGTACAAAATAAAAGTTTGTAGAATGGAATAAGTTAGGGCTACAAATGCCTGGATGTGAATACTGTGAATACTGGCTTCACCACTAACTGTGTGAGCTTGCACAAGTTATTTAACCTACCTGGGCCTCAATTTTCTCATTTGTAAAATGGGGATCATGATAGTATTTAATATATTGGATATTGAGAGGATTATGTAACTTAATACATGTTTAGAACAGTACTTGGTATAGAGTAAGCACTATATAAATTTTTGCTACTACTATGTTGAACTAAAATATGCTTCTTTGAGATTTCTACCTATTGGTACTGGGACTCACCTCTGGAGAAATATAGAGCAAATCTACTCTTTCCATGTCATGATCTCTCAAATGTCTCACTTTCTTTTCTCTCCCATAAACATCCCTGATTGCTTAATCCATCTTTTGTATAACATGGTTTCCATACCCCCATCCCTATTATATTGGTTCATTACAGCAAAATAATACAGACTCCTAGGCCAGGATGCCATCTTACAGAGGCCACAGTGCTTTACCATATCATTTACCAGGTAAACAAGTGCAAGGATGAGAATAAATGTCTCTATTACCAGAAAAACAGAGGTAAAAACAGAGGAAGGTCACCTCAGACTTAAATATAATGATGAAAAGTTTAAAAGAGTCTAAATGTTCAATAATAAGATACTGGGTAACTAAATTATAGTACATACACATGATTGATTCACTGCGATGGTCTAAATACATGTGTCCCCCTCAAATTCATATACTGCAATCATAATTCCCAAGGTGATGCTATTAAGAGGCGGGGCCTTTGGGGAAGTGATTAGGTCATGAGGGCTCCACCCACACAGAAGGGATTAGTGCCCTCATAAAAGGGCTCGAGGGAGCAAGTTTGGCCCTTTTTGCCCTTCCGTCCCTTTCACCATGTGAGGACAGTGTTCATTCCCTCTGGAGGACACAGCAACAAGTCACCATCTTGGAAGCAGAAAACGAGTCCTTACCAGATACTAAATCTGCTGGCACTTTGATCTCGGACCTTCTAGCCTCCAGAATGGTGGGAAATATGTTTCTATTATTTATAAACTACTAAGTCTGTAGTATTTTGTTACAGCAGCAGGAACAGACTAAGACATAGACATTATATAGCCATTAAAATTTAAGCTTTTCAAGAATTATCAATGACTGTAGAAAATATTTATGTAATAATATTAAGTACAAAAACAGGACACACAAGTATATTTACACTATCATTTACATTTTTGTAAGACACATGCCACACATCTTTACCACAGAAATAAACACATTTTAGCACTAAAAAAATGATGGGCTGTAGGATTATAAGGAAATTGGATCTTATTTCAAAAAAATTTTATAATGATATCATGATTACACATTATATATGATATATGATATACATTATTGTATGATATACTGATTATAATGATTATATATTACATAATGATAATGTATTACTTTTATAATTAGAAAAAATATTTGAGTTGGACATGGGATTATAGTTGCAGACAGCTGAAGGATTATAGTAATTTTTATTTCCTTTATTATACTTCTCTTTTTTCTAAAATTTCTATGACAAATCTGTAGTATTTATACAGTTAGAATAAAACAAATAAGATGAATTGTTTGCAGAGCAGTATCTTATCATAACCCTTGTTTGCCTGGTCATATCGGTTTAAGGAAAGGATATTCAAGGTGTACGTATATGTAACACTACTAGCAGGAGCCACCATATAATTTCTTACCTAGACTATCAAAATGATCTCCTAATTGGTCTACCTGACCACTTTTGCCCTCATGAACTGCAGCTAGGATTGGCCATTCCAAAATCTGAAATTTCTGAAAGGTGTCTCATTGCCTTCAAGATAAAAACTAAAATCTGTTAGTGTGACCTACAAGAATGGCCTTCAAAAATGGCTCATGCTTTTCTCCCTAGAACCATCTCCCCAACCAGGATTTGCCACCAGCTCAGGACAATGCTTTGTAAGAAAGTACATGAATTCCGGCTGAGTGTTCCTTCCCCTTTACACATTTGGCAGAACAATTTTCCTTAGTAGCAATAATCACAACTTGTAATTAGGTATGCTATGTATTTGTGTGATTATTTTTTCTATGCCTATCTTTCCCACTAGATCTCTTTTTATGAAGGTAGAATCCAGGTCAACTTTACTCACAGATGTAATCCAGTGCTTGGAAGAGAGTAGTTGCTCACTAAATATTTGCTAACTTCACTGACTGACTGACTAAATAATATCCTAATTTTCTTTTTCTAATGCAGTGTTCATCTTTGAATTCTCTGATCTACAAAGATCCTGAATGTGCTAGGATGGCAAGGGGTCATAGTGGTGGTGGGGGTCTAGGTTACAGTAGTTTGTTATCCATTAATGATAAGCAGGGAAAGAGTTTGGGGCTAAAATTAGTCTACATTTCTGTAATAAAAATAAACATGAATGGGGTGATTGCTAAGTGCCAGTCACTGCTCTAGGCACTTTGCATATGGTAAGATAAATAATTCCTGCAATAATCCTGTAAGTACCATTATCCCCATTTTACAGAGGAGGAACTTAAGGCAGAGAGAAATTAAGTAACTTTGTGAAGATCACATAGCATATCACACCTTTCAGTTGTCCTGATTGTATCCGGATCCAAAGAACATAGGACATGCCCTCAGTATCCTAAGAAATAAACCCTAGAGGTCTGGATAAGGAACTATTTTAAACCTGTACAGGTTTTGCCAAATGACAATCCTTTTTACTCATATCTGTCCTTGGCCATATTGTGTTGGAATGAGAACAGAAGAAGCTGACCCAAGTAGGAACGAAGTAGGGGCACTTTTCCAAGGTGACCAGAAAGGTACTTGCTGTAGAGTTTATTTTTGCTTTAGAGTTTGCTTTAGAACTAGTCCTGACAATTCCAGCCACTATTATTGTTTCCATTTCAGAGCACCAGAAATGAACAGGTTTATTTTTTTACATGAAATAATCAATTGGTTTATTATGCTTATGTGCAAGAAAGTACGATTTAACTTAAATTGTTTTGCCAAAAATACAAATTATCATATTAAAATGGATTCCCAAAATTTCAGATTCTTTATTCAGATAATTATATAAACTGTGACAAAGCACAGAGCAAAAACATAAGAATATTGTATACTATACATTTGTGAGAAAAACATGAACAAATTTGATAAGACAAAGGGCTTATGTGAATAGCACACTTTTTTCTTTTTTTTGGTAAAAATGTGCCTCGCACAGAATTAAGATTTTTGTGACAGCACTTAAAACTCCAGTATATCATGGTTCTCACACTTTAGCATGCATCAGCATCACTTGGAGATGTTGTTAAAGCACAGATTGCAGGGTCCCATTCCCAGAGTTTCTGATATAGTAGGACATGGGTGAGGCCCAAGAACTTACATTTCTAACAAGTTCCCAGGTGATGCTGATGTTGCTTTTCTGGGAACTATTGCTATTCTTGGAGAACTAATGATCTGGGCTTTCCTCTTTAGGGAACGGGAACAAGCATCCTGCTAGTGTGTTATTGTTCAACAGGTGTTAGCAACCAACAATTTACTGATCTACAGGAGGTACTTTTTGTTATCTTTAGAGCAAGGACGGCTTTAATTAATTTCAAAAATATCTCCATTTTATGGAAGCAGCTAGTAATAATGGCTACCATATCAGCACTCTATATAAATTACCTCATTTACTCCTCACGGCAACATTGGCATTCCTGTTTTACCGTGAGTAGGGAATCAGTTATTTTCCCTGTTTTATAGTTAAGTACAAAGCAGATTGCGTATGTGCTTAATCTCTACTGTCTCCCAATGTTCAAAGTCAGTCGCAGCCTTTCACGAGTTTTGAATTGGGTGAAGGGGGAGAAGGGCAAAGATGGGGGAAAGTGGGAGGACATTGGGGAGAGGCTGGAAGTCAGCAGGCATGCTTGTCCCCATCTGAATGTCCCTAAATTCTACCCTCATGATAGCTAAGGATCATCTTCTTCTTTCATTTTTAATTCATTGAGGTTATTTTTAGTATGAGGGAAACAAGACTCGTAGATTTAGCAATGGCCCATTCCCAGTTGCTAATGCCTCAAGTTTAGAACCTCTCAATTTTAATAATCTCTCTGTCTGCACAGAATACCTAGCAGATTGACCTCTCCTACTGGAGAAGCTGTGGTAACTGGCCACTAATCATCTGTGCTTAATGATACTTTATTCCTCAGAGACACCTCAGAAGAGTTTTCTTTGATGGCCTGTCATGGATGGGTCCTGAAAAATCACTTGGTTAAGGCTTTGTATTCCCAAAGGACATCAAATTTAAACTTCTTCCCTTATTGCCAAATCACAACATTGAAAGAATATTTCACCATACAAATGCAAACATGTAGCCCATGATTGGATTATACTTCCTATAGCACACTATAAAATTTTATATTTATATGTTAGAATATTTTATTATCTTTTGAATAGCATTGTATTATGTGCACTTGATAAAAATGTCATTTTAATGTGAGAATTTAAAATATGCCATAATTTGGGGGACATTATTTTTTTAAAAAAACAACTTTATTGAGGAATAATTTACATACCATGCAATTAATCCATTTTAAGTGTACAATTAAATGATTATTAGTAAATTTGCCAAGTTGTACAGCTGTTCACACAAATCAGTTTTAGAACATTATTTTTGATATTTTATTTAAAAAAATATTGGCTGGGCACAGTGGCTCGTGCCTATATTCATAGCACTTTGGGAGGCCAAGATGGGAGGATTGCTTGAGCCCAGGAGTTCGAGACCAGCCTGAGCAACATAGTGAGACCCCGTCTCTACAAAAAATATTTAAAAATTAGCTGGATATGGTGGTGGATACCTGTACTCCCAGCTACTTGTAAAGTTGAGGTAGGATGATCGTTTGAGCCCGTGATTTGATGTTGCAGTGAACTATGATTGATGTCACTGCACTGTAGACCAGGCAGCCCTGTCTAAAAAAAAAATCTTAGAATATCAACAAAAAGAAATGGGTTTTTTTGTTATTTGTTTGTTTACCTCTGTAAGGTCCTGGCATCATGCTATTACCCCCTTCCCTAAACTGACTCTGGCTTTTAAATTTCATATCTCTACTCCCTCAGAGTGAAAGCCTAACCTAATCCTCACAAACCTTTTTATGTCTCTTCTGAGAATATTTGCCCCCTCAGGATCTAGGGTAAAACTAAAGGAGTTGAATTTTTCATTGGCCTTCAAAATTTCTTTACTATTTATGACTAGTTATTATGAAGCAAAATAACAATTATATGTATCAGTAAACATGTGTTAGATTAACTTTTATGCACTAAGTTTTAATTGATTAGATCACTAATACATCATGGGTCCTTTTGATCATCATGCTATATTGCTCAGATAGATTGATGATCTGTCTATAATAAAAGGAAAAGATTACTGGTTTTAAGAGGAGACATCGGTGGTATGTTTATTGCCAGATTTCTATACAGAAAACAACCAATTTATTTAGAAGTTCCTATCACAGAACATGCTTTGAACCAGCAAAAGGATCGTTTTTAACATACCTCAAGATACATCTCCTACTGAGCAGGACTTTGCTTTCCATCACTCTAACCCAAATTCTTGGCTCAGCTCCCAGAACTCCAGCCTGGGTATTATGTATTACCTCATTACCCACTGCTTGTAGCAGAGAACTTTCCATACTTTTTCTGGTACCTCAGACATTTGTGGAGTTCTAAAATAATTTAATACAAAGCATCAAGGTTCTTTCATCCCTGCCCCTTGTAACAGGTTACCTTTGGATCCCTGCTGCACAGATACAGGCATTGGTACAGGTTTTCCTTTCTGATATTGGTATGTGAAGCAAGTCAAATGATTCTGCCTCTTGCTAGGGCCACTGCCGCAATGGCTTCTCAGCAGTCCCTTCTCTGACCCAACTAGTTGCTGGAATTCTGCCAATTCCTACCCCTACCCCAATAGTGATCCCACTCCCACCTGGTCTGCAGCAAGTGACCTCAGCCATCACCAGGGGCCTAGAAGCTTGGACCTCCTACCCACCATTCACTCTTCTTCAGTGTGGTGCCCCATTCTTGCTGTCTAGCCATATTCCGAATCCTAATTTACTTCTCCCTTTCAATGTTCTGTCAGAAAATCTGCTAACTCCCAATGTTCTATTCTTTTCTGAAAGGTCTATTTCCCTCTGTTCAGAAACTTCAATAAAATTACCATAAGCAATGTCCAGTAGTAGACCATTGTGGGGTGTAGTTGATCCCCCCACCACACACAAGGCCTTCTGCTCTAATTGTTGGATCTAGTCAATATCTTTAGCCTTTTAAAGGTACAATAGAGAATGGCACAGAAGAATTCTGGATTCTATCATTTCAATTAGGTGGAACCTGGAGCAATCAGACTCTCATTTAGTTCTTTCAGAAAAACACTATCAATAATGAATTGTTTTTCCACATCACTGGAGTTGAAGTGGAGATGTTCTGATTTCTAAGGCATGCTACATATGAGAGCATTACCAAGATGAGGCTGCTTGAGTATGCCTCCAAGATAAGAAGTCAATGAGCACTAATTTTTGCTATTAGTTATGCTCTCCAAATAGGCAGCACATATTTTCACTATCATTGTGAAAATAGTCATGCACAAGTTCACATCCCTGGCCGCTGTAGGCCAACAAAGCCAGATTCTGAGCATCATTAAGGCCTTCCCCTCTTGGAATTCATCTATGTATTTAACAGATAACTATTACTATTTGGCACATACTATATTCTACAGATTTGAGCTATCAAGGGAGATGAGAGAAGGCTTACCTGGGGATGATTAGAAGATAACTAGGCCCAGAAAAGAGGGAATAGAAAGAGGAAATGTCATAAGCAAAAGGCCTGTAGCAGGAGGAGCTATACATGTTCAAAAACCAGAAAGGCCAGAGAGATTGGAGGAAAACGAGCAAGAGGACATGTAGTACAAATTAAGGATGGAGATAAAGAAAGAGGCCAGACTATACAGTAGTTTATAGAGATCCTAAAGAGTTTCATTTTTATCCAAAAAGCCAATAAATATTTTAAGCAGAGGAGCAACATGATCAGATATACATTTTGAAAATATATCTTTGGTTGCATCATGGAGAACTGATTGGAGGGAAAAGTAGTAAATTAGGAGAGACCAATTAGGAGGCTGGTGCAGGGGTTCAGCAATAAAAGATTATAGCTTAGACTTGTAGACCCAGTCAAAGTGAAGAGAAGTAGACTGATTTTAACGAAGTTTAGGAGGTCCTATCAACAGAATTTGGCAATGGACTGAATATTGGAAGTGAGGGAGAGGGAAGTGTCCAGGATGATTCTTAGAATTCTAACTTAAGCAATTAGATGAATAGTGGTGTCATTCACTGAGGAACAATGAAAAAGAACTATGTTTGGAGAAGGAAGATCAGGAGTTTGGTTATGGATATATTGAGTTTGAGGTGTCTTTTAGGCAATACCAAGTAAGCAATTGAACATGTGGATTTCTGAGAAGCTGCATGCTCACTGTGGAGAATTTCAACCTTATAGAGCACCATTTGCTTTTGCAGACCTTAGGTCTTGTTTTACTCTATATAAAAGCATTTTTCTGAGCCTCTTGTTTAGTTTGGAGGCAAATGTTTTTCTTTTGTTGAAACAACTCTCCTGAATCCATCAACTAACTCTTACTGAATTGGCCATCTCTACAATGGTGAGGATTGGTTCATTTAATACACAGATCGTTAACATAACGGCAGTAGCTTCAAGTTGTCAGTTGCAGTCCGTTGATAACAAGAGGAAACAGTAATTGTGCACTTAATTTGCAATGGGTTTTTGTCAGATCTGGAGATTCCAGGATGAATTAAGACCTGCTCATTGTCTGCAAGAGACTCAGTCTACTGATCAATTTGGCCACCTACTTCTATAATTTAACAATAGTTAGATTTCTAAATTGGAAGGCCAATAACGTGTTGAGCACCTGTTATATGCCAAATATGAAACTGCTTGCAATGTTTGAGATGCATTTATGCATTGAAGGTGGTATAAGAGTGCATGGTTAATAGTGCAGACTTTGGAGTTAGACTGCCTGGACTCAAATCCTGGCTCTGTGACACTAGATAAATTATTTAACCACTCTTTGTCTCAGTTTTTTCCTTCATAAAATAAGGATAATAGAGTACCCACGTGTATTAGTTTGCTATGGCTGCTATAACAAAGTACCACAACTCATTGGCTTAAACAACAGGATTTATTGTCCCACATTCTGGAGGCCAGAAATCCAAAATCAAGATGTTGGCTGGGTTAGTTCCTTCGAAGGGTTGTAATGGAAGAATCTATTCCAGGCCTTCTCCTTGGCTTGTAGATAGCCATCATTTCCCTATGTCTCTTCACATCATCTTCCCTCTATGCATGCCTCTGTGCTCCACTTCCCCCCTTTGGTAAGGACATCAGTCATATTGAATTGACCGAGGTCATTGGGCCCACCCTAATTAACTAATTTTACTTAACTAATTACATCTGTGATGACCTTATTTCTAAATAAGGTCATACTCTGAACTACTAGGGATTAGGACTTCAATATATAAATTGGGGGCAGGAGGTGACACATCTCAGCTCATACACTATGTTATAGGACTGTCGTAAAGATTAAAAGAGTTACTTTGATCCAGCAATAGCATTATTAGGCATCTACCCAAAAGAGCATAAGGCATTCTATGATAAAGACATCTGCACCTGAATGTTTATGGCAGCACAATTCACTATTGCTAGGTCGTGGAAACAACCCAAGTGCCCGTCAATTCATGAGTGGGTTGTTAAAATTGGGTATATGTTTACAATGGAATACTACTCAATTTTAAGGAACGACAGTGAGTTAGCATCGCTTATATTATCCTGGATTGAGCTCGAGCCTATTATTCGGAGTGAGGTGACACAAGATCAGAAGAATGGGCTCCACATGTATTCGCCACCAAATTGGTACTGACTGATTAACACTACAGTGGTCAAATTGTGGTGGTGTCCACCTGGGATTTGGGGGTTGGGGGGGTTGACCCACAGTTGAGGGAAGTGGAGAGCATTGTTATTGGGAGTGGCATGCTTGAAATGTAGTTGGGGATGGGAATTAAGGGAGTTAATAGGGGGAAGGAAATTTTCTAAAACTGATGTATGTGAATATCTGTACAACTTGGTAAATTTACTAAAAATCATTTAATTGTTCACTTAAAAAAAACCCACAAATAGAGCGGGCTCACTGGAACCACATCATTATTGTGATACATCTGTGTGATTATTGCAGATTTTACAAATTTTTATTTTGTAATAACTTTTATTGATTCATTCATTCATTTTCTAACCCACTTATTCCAGCCAGGTCAGGTGGCCTGAGTCTGTCCCAGCAGCTCAGCGCACCAGGCAGGACTTACCCCTGGACAGGATGCCATCCCATGGCAGGGCACACACACACATGCACACACACACACAGACACACTCACTGACTCACACTGGAACCATGCAGACGTGCCAACTCATCTCACGTGCACACGGTTGGGATGTGGAAGGAAACCAGAGATCATGAAGAAAACCCACATAGACATGGGGAGAACGAGTAAACGCCACACAGACAGGGCCCGGGCTGGGAATCTTTTTCTCATCAACATTATAACAAAACAACATTGAACTAGACAACATTATTTGAGGGACTGTAGAAGGTTAGATTCCCAAGCCAACTGATCAATACATAACATTGTTTTATATATGTTTCTCTTTAAAAACACCTTACTAATATATATTATTGATTAAATAACACTGAGCTCACAGCCAACAGCACTGTATCTCCTGCCTGAATGAGACTTATCTAACACGTGTATTGTTTCTATAAGGCACATCACAGCCTCGTGTGCTTAGGAACACCAGACGGCACTTCAGCTCTAAGCTTGGGGCCATACTAAACAGAAAAGTCATCAACAAGAAGGGCACAAAATCTAATGCTAAATAGGCTCAAAAGAAACACTTGTTTGGAGTAAGAGAGCTAAAACAAGATGCAGAGCATCAGTTTGTCTTACTTTAGTTGGGAACACGCGTATCAGATGACTCAAAATTTTCAACTCTGATCATGTTTGCAAGAGACCTCAAAAGTGCCCTGAGTATCAATTTTGGGGTTGGAAACTGCAAATCAAAAGAATCCACTGTATTGATATGTGTATGTTCATATACATATATGTGTGTATACTTATATATACATGTGTCTGTATAGTCAAAAAATTTGTTTTCAGAATACATAAAGAGCTTCTAGAAATTAATAACAAAATATAAACAAATCAATAAAAATGAACAAAAGACTGAAATAGGCAATTCAGAAAAGAATATAAATGCACAAAAACAAAAATTTATCCAACTTTGTTAGTCATAAAAGAAATGTAAATTTTAAAATGGAATAAAGACATGATATGTAAATTATACTTCAATAAAGAAAAAAACGATGTAAATTTAAACTAAAGGGAAATAGCACTACATATCTACTAGTTTGTCTGAAATTAGAAGAATAATACCAAATGTTAAAGAGGAAGCAGAGAAATAGAAAATATAATACATTGTTGGTGAGAGTATAAATAGCATTTGGAAAACATTTTAGGCAGTTTCTTATAAAATTATACATACATCTCGCTTATGATCCAGCAATTCCTCTCTTAAATATTTATTCTCCTAAGAGGAAAATGTATGTTCACAAAAAAATATTTACCCAAGAAGTTCAAAGCAGCTTAATTAATATTAGCAAAATACTAGAAACAACTCAAATGTACAGCAGGAGAATGGGTAAAAATACTGTGTTTTATTCATAAAATGGAATACTATCCACCAATAAAAAGAAATAACTTTCTGATATTTACAACAATATGAATGACATTTTTGTTACAAAAATAAAAATACATATAGTGAAAGAAGCCAGACACAAGAGTGCATATACTATCACTTCATTGATATGAATTTTGAGAAAACAAAGAAGTAATCTCTAAGGGTAAAAATCAGTATAATGGTTGTCTCCGGAGAGGTGTGAAATTGACTCTGTTTTCTAGGATGATGGACCTATTGTATATCTTTACTGAGGTATTGGTTTTACTGGTGTATATATTTGTCAAATCATCAAATTGTACAATTAAGTTCTGTGCATTTTACTATGTATAATCATGTCTCAATTATAAGAAAGAGAAAAGGAGAAGCAGGAGGAGGGAAAGAACAGGGGGAGGGGAGAAAAGGGGGGAAGAAAAAAGCAGCAGCAACACCTCCACATTCCTTGCAAGAAGCATGAGAACAAAATGTGGTGGACTTGAGACTAATTTCTCTCCATCTTTTTTTAAGTACTATGGTCCTGAAAAGGCAAACCACATAAAGGGGAAGAATTTAGATGGAGCATCAGGAAAACTTAAGCTGGAGTTCATGGACCTCACCCTCCCTGGGGGTGTTTACACACATGGACTCAGGGTGTTTGTGGACCCTCTGCATTTACATGAAGCCTTGCATGTGTCGTTTCCTGCAGAGACATTTTTCAGAAGATAAGGCAGCATCAGATTTTTCAAAGAGCCATGGATCTAAAAATATGAAGCATCACTGTCTTACAAGAAGTTGCTAACCGCCAGGATGGACTACAGAGTGCGCCTGCGAAATGTCTTTCCTGGCAGATTTTTACAAACGAAGTAGTCTGTGTTTTAGAAAATATATTTAAATTAATGTTAAATTTCTTGAATGTAATATTCGTCTTGTGGTTATGCAGGAGAATGTCTTTATTCTTGGTATATATCCAAGTACTTATGGGGGTAGTTTCACATCTTTGATTTTCTTTCAAAGATTCAACCAAAAAATGTGTGTGTGTGGACACACACATAGATAGCAGGAAAAAAAGCAAATGTGACTAAATATTAAAAATTGGTGAGTCTAGGAGAAAAATATAGGGATATTGATTATACTATTTTTACAGCTTGTCTGTGGTTTTGACAATTGTCAAGAATAAAATGTTGGGAATAAAGAATAAGACATACCCCAAAATGTTTTGATCAGCTAGGCAAAAAGATCAAGTTTCACCTATAAATCCAAAAATTTAGGCTAGACTCAGATTTCCACAATAAGACATAATGGTTAAATTTTAAAACAAAACTTAAGGGGAAAAAATTTTAAACCAAGAATTTAAAACCCAGCCAAACATTTCTTTAAATATAAAGGCAACAGGCGACATACTTCCAGAAAGCCCTTCTTGAAAAAAGTATACTAAACAATGTATTTCATTCAGCTAAGAGACGAAAGTAGAAACTATGGAAAGGGAGTAGATGTGATTATTTAACTGTAGTAAAATTTAACTATTATCTTAAATTCTGAAATAAATCAGAAGATTATAGTTACAGAATAAAACATAAATGTTAACAGCCTAATGATGAAGAATAGAAATGAGAATATCTGTAACAGAATTGGATGAAAATATGGACAGTGTTTGTAAGTACACAGATTTTCTCATCTTTAACATTAGTTAATATAAGGAGTTCAGGAGAGATAAATAAGAAAATGAAGGTAAAAGTAAGATAAGTGTATTTACAAACACGAAGATAAATATTAAAAATAATTTCAACTAAAAATGAATGGCAGAAAAGTAGAAAAAGGGAAATAGTTGAAATATACTAATTTTATCATTGTCCATGATATAATGTGCTACATTAGCACATTTTTAAAAAATGAGTTATGCCATCAAATTGGCACTAACCGATCAACACTATGGTGCTCACACAGCAGTAATATTCTCCAGGGATTAGGGGGTTGGGGGGATAAACTCACAACTAATGACACAGTAAGCATTGTAGAGGGGAAGGGCATGCCTCTAACCCTCGCTTGGGTGAAGCAGAGTCAGAACTTGTAACCAAAATGTTTGTACCCTTGTAATATCCTGAAATAAAAATAAAATAAAATAAAATAAATACATAGATAAAATTAAAAAATGAGTTAATCCAAGTAGGTTCAGAGAAAGCATTTGAAGAATTTAACAATGATTCATAACTTAAACTTTTAATTAACCAGGAATAAAAGGGAACTTTAAGCCTCATAAAGTGTACTTATTAAAAAAAAAAACTTAGTATAATCATATTAAATGGGAAGATACTATAAGCAGTCTCTTAAAATCAGGAATACAACAAAGATGGCTACTAACATCACCCCCAGTCCACTAGCAGTGGAGGTTCTAGCCAGCACAAAGCCAAGGGAAAGAGGGAAAACAAAGCATAAGGTTTGGAAGAGGGAATAAAAATGTAATACTAGGAGAATTTAGCAAAATGGAAAGATAAAAGCCCAGTGTATAAAAGTCAATTCTGTTTATACACATCAACAACAACCAATTACAGCCAATTAGAAAATATGATTTGAAAACTACTATTTATTATAGAAGGTATTAATATATTATATATTATTATACAGATTATATATATTATTATAGATACAATTGTATATATTGTATATTATTATTATGGAAGGTATATTTAGAAAATACCTAAGAATATATCTAACAAAAGATGTCCTAGATTCACTCATAGAAAATTTAAAAACTTTACTGAAAGACATTAAAGAAGACTTAACCAAAAAGGAGATGATCTACAGTCACAGACAGGAACACCTAATATTGTAAAGATATCAATTGTTCCCAAAGTGATTCACAGATAGAGTGTAATTCTAACCAAAATTCCAGTATGCTCATCTTGAAACAGGACAATTTATTTTTAAAAGTTACATCAAAGAGCAAATAATCAAAAATAGAGAAGAAAATTTTGAAGAATGATTGACATGCGTGACAGTAAGAACTGTCCAACCAGATCTAAAGAGTTATTAAAAGCTATAATAATTAAGTGATTGGTAGTAGGATAAAAAATATGTAGAACAGAAGAGAAAGCCCCAAAATTGGCACAATAACAAAATCAAAATATTATTTAAATTGATAAAGCACAAAGCCTACAATAGACCTAATAGTTATCAATATCTATCTGCCAGTTAACACAGTTTTAACATTTAAAAAAAAGACAAATGGGTGCAAAAATATAGCTAGATAGGTACAATGAACAATATTTGATAGCACAACAAAATGACTATAATCAATAATAACTTAAGGTATACTTTAAAATAATTAAAAGAGTGGAATTAGACATTCCTAACACAAAGAAATGATAAATGCTTGGGGTGATGGGTACCCTAATTACCCTGATTTGATGAATACACATTGTGTATCTTGTATCAAAGTATCACATGCACCCTGTAAGTATATACAACTATTATGTACCCATAATAATTTTTTTAAAAAACACACAAAATGCACGGAAAACAGGCAAAACGTTAAGTAGTGGAAGACCTTCTTCAATTCCGTTAATTTTATTTTATCAGATAGGTGAAAGCAAAGACATAAAAACTTAAATAACATAATCATATAGTTCTAATTACTATATACATATATTGAAAAGAGAATTCCCTTTTATTTTAAATATACATGATAAATATACGATAAAACCAAAAGTCAATTACAAACCCAGAAAACTAAACTCTACAACCCACACAGGGAATCTTGGAATGGATAATTTTCTATCACTAACCTCAGGATATATAGCAAAAATATAAACACACTCTTTTTCATAGAAGAAATAATGGAAATTGTCCAAAGTTTTCTTGTCTTCAAAAAGCACCAGGTCCAGATGTGTTCACATGGGAATTCTACAAGCTCTCCAGATAATTCTAATGTGATTTTAAACTGTTCCTGCATATGACATAAAGATCTTCTGATTATTTTAAGGAAAAAAAATTCTTAAATCTTGATACCTAAACTCATAAAAGACAATACTGGAAAATGAATCTATAGATCAATATTACTTACAAATATTCATGAAGAAGTCCTAATAAAATATATTTAACCAACAGAATCTATGCTTACAATAAAAGAATATTGAATCTAATTGTTTATGCTGCTGACGCAAGGGTTGTTTTCCATTAGAAATTACCTTGATAGATGCTGGCTGTGAAAATACTTTATAAAATTTAATATCTAAAAACAAATTAACATCCATTTTTTATTTTTTTAAATCTTAATGAGGTAAATACAAATAGATATTTACTTAAAATGAATATATGTATGTTTAAACACATATACACACACAATGCTTAGTGAAGAATAGTGGATACATTTCTCTTAAAGTCAGAAACGTGACTAGGATGTTTACTCCTACCACTATTATTTAACACGCTGGTAAGTACTAGCCAAAGCAATCAAAAAGGGAAACAAATAATATGTATAAAAACTGGAAAAGAATAAATCAAATAATCATCATATTTGTAGATGATATGATTTTATAACTGTAAAATACTTGAGAATAATTTAAAAATGATTACAATTAATAAAAGAGTTTAGAAGGTGTCAGGGTACAAAATTAGTACATGGAAATTAACTTTTATCATATACAAAAACAACAATTAGAGGACCTAACAGAAGAAGGGATTCAACGTTAGGTCTAGGAACGAGCTTAACAAGAATTGTGCAGGATCTACATAAAACCATTCTCAAGCACAACTAAAAGAAAAAAAGAACTGAACAAATGAAGAGACCTAGCGTGAATCTGTAAAGGAGAAAGTCAACTAAAGACATAAATTCTCTCTAAGGTAATATGAAAATCTAATGTGATACAAACAAATTACTTGGTGCATTTCTTGCAACAACATAAACTCATTCAAAAGTTCACATGGAGAAATAAATGAGCAAAACTAGTACATAATATATAATGAAACTATTATATATAATAGCAATAGCCAGGGGAATTATGAAAAAGAAAAATACTGAGAAGAAACTAGCCTTACATGAATAGCGACAGGTTAAGGAAACAGAATAGCAATTCCAGGAATACAATCAAATTCATATGAAAATTTAGCATATGGTAAAACTCGTGTTCCACACTGATGGTAAAAAGGTCAATTAGGGCTGGGTGCGGTGGCCCATGCTTGCAGTCCCAGCTACTCGAGAGGCAGAGGTGAGAGGATCTCTTGAGCCCCGTAGTTTGAGGTTGCAGTGTGCTATGACCTTGTCTTTAGAAACGAACAAACAAGCAAAAAAACGTAAATTAGTCAGATAATGATCATGGAACAATTAAACACTAGAAAAATTTTATTTGAATCCACACTTTACACCCTCAAAAATTCTAGGTGAAAAATACATTAAAATACTAGAAAAATATCATGAAAGATTTGTTGTTTTGTTTTTAATAATTTTAGGGTTGTGAAAGCCTGCCTATATGACACAAAAGCCAGAAACCATAAAAATCAAACACTGATTAAGTCAACTCCATAAAAATAAAAAGTCTCTAAAAGAAAAATATCACAAACTTAAAAGACATAATATGAGGAAAATATTATTTCTAATACAACAATTAAGTTTTATATCCAGAAGAAAAAGCCTAGAAATCCAAAAGAAATATAAAATTAGAGTAACATTTTTCTCAACAGATTGGCAATAACCAAAATGTCTGCTCACGCCGCACTTTGGGGACAGCATTCTCATACTCTGCTAGTAGGAGTGGAAATTGATACAACTTCCATACATAGTAATGCGGTAACAGCTACTGAATTTTACACTTGCACTCAGCCAAAAGGCCGAAAAGCAATAGCTACTGAATTTTAAAATGTCAAGGACCTTTGACCCAGAAAATGTACCTCTGGAAATTTGTCCCTCCAATATACAGTGTATGTATAAGGGTGTTCATTGAAGAATTACTTGTGATAGTAAAAGGTTGAAAATAAACTTAATATCCAATAACAGGGGATTATTGAAATAGAATAGATCACTGTTAATTGCTTGAAAGAATGAGAAAGCTTTATATACCTAGTAATAGAACAATCCAAGATGGGGTGTTAAGTGAAAAAATAAGTTCAAACCATTTGCGCAAAGTAAAAAGAATACATTTCTAAATACTTGCATAATAATTGAATATCTCTGAATGATATAAAACAAGTTGACAACAATGATTGTATCTAGAGATAGGTCCCGGATGGCAGGGGGTGTGAAGGAGACCCTCTTTTCACATTGTGAATTTTTCACTTCTGTCCCATGAACATGTCGATAAGTGTGTTGTAAGAAAGGACCATTTATCTCAGTGGTAATAACCATGGTTGTTATAGTAACTACTCTTAGTTCAACCAACTAGAAAACAGCTGAAAAAAAAAATCACGTAAACTGTAGGAGACAAAATTAAACCTTCCATGGAACTAATATCATGCAAATTTATACAAATTTTTACTTTTTTAATATGGTTTTTGGATTCTCTCACCAAATGCACACAAAAAAATTAAGAAAATAAAAATCCTTCTATTGCCTAGAATTATTATTAGTGTGATGGTGTCAACAAACAATTAACTTAATGAAAACAATTTTTAACAAACTATTCAATATTCAATAAAATGTAATACTGCTAACAGATACTAACTCCACAGCCTAAGTGCCTTTGTGTACCACTTATACAGGAAATGCAGCACACAAGTAAGAAATGCAATCACACAGAAAGTGGAGAATAGGGTTTCAGACAGACCACACAACCAAAGACTTTGGACCTTGATATGTCCAAGTAAATATTCTCAGTTTTACTTTATAGATCAGTTTAGGGTGGATAATCTATTTGCTTCTATGGCCAAATAAAGCTAATGAGCCTGTTGCATTACAACATACAGACTTTTACTATGAGGTCAAGTATAGCTCAGTTCTGCCCAGTTTATGACACTTGCAAGACCATCTGCTAGAGTAAACGCTAATCCCCAAAACATGACCTCAAAGTTGGAAAGTGACACAGAAAGCAAAACAAAACCAAGCATCTAATTTTTTTTTTTTTTTGAGCAAGAAATGGATTCAGTTACAAAACTCAAACCTCCCTGTTGAATTCCATGGAGTCATTGCTCAGTGATGGTCTACTAACAATCACTCACAGCTAGACCTTCGTGTTCCTGCCCCTTGGACGTAAACAACGTCACATTGAACATAAAGAACATCAGCATTAGACAAGGTCACTCTGTGACCATGACAAAGTGAGTTAAAAAAAAAAAAAGACCACTTCACAATTTTGTCTGGGCACAGACAAAAACAAGTTTAGTACAAACCACAAAACTACCAAACACCCCTCTCTGACTGTGAGTGACTGCCACTTCTTTACTATTAATAATTACAGCTTTGACCTCGCTCTAGTCTTTCTGCCCTGTGGATAAGATTTATTAAGAGACCGAGACAGAGTTATCCCTGCTTCTGGACAGCTTGCCATCCAGAACGAAGACCCTCTTCCTTAAGCCTTCCCCCAATTACCAAACATCCTTTTTCTGAGAAGCCCGCTCTTCCCCAGATGTTTCTTCTCCCCCATTACTTCTGTCCTGAAATTTCAACTCCTATATCCAATTATTTTCCCAACATTTCCTCTGGAAGCCCTGGGACTTGTCAAAGCCTTTGAGATTCTGCTGAGCCGGGTCGTTAGATGTCATCTTCTTCCAGGACCCTGCGAGTCCTGGACCCCACTCTCACATCCACATCCCATGCACTGCGCCTCACCGCAGCTTCCCAGAAACAGACCAGCAAATCTTCACCACATACACTTCCCGGGCTTGCACGTCTGACAGCTGCTTTGTGCCAAGGCTTACTCTAGCAATCTTGAAATAAAATTTGCCAAGTACAGCTATTTCTTTATTCAACAAACTATATTCGGGTTGAAGTAAGAGGAGTAAGAAAGAAGCACAAAGTGTTAGAGCTGCATGAGCTCTTAGACATTGCCTAACCCAGAGAGAGAATTTTTTTTTCCATAAAGGGCCCGATAGTAAATAATTCAGGCTTTGGGGGCTGCACAGTTTCTGTTGTAATGACTCATCTCACTGGTGTAGGGCAAAAGCAGCCACAGAAACCATGTAAACAAATGGATGTGGCTGTGTTCCAATAAAACTTTATTTGCAAAAAAGTGCACCAGGCTGGATTTGGCCTATGGTCTAATTTACAGCCCCCTGATCTAACCCAACTCAGTCATTTCACATGCACACAACGTAATTTGACACAAAGAATAAACAGGGTCACTCATGTTTGATTGACTAGGACGGTCTCAGTATATGCCTGTTGTCTCAACATAATTATTAATATGTCCCCTTTCACTCTCAAAAGCATCCCATTTTGGAGAATAAATTATATGGTCACCCTCTGTAATGACTTGTCCTTTGACTTATGTAAACCCCCATATTTTTCATGGGTTAACAGTGTCCTTCAAATAATTCAAAATTGAGTACACATATATCACAGATAACACTGTTTAAACTTTTAATAGCCCAATACTAATCCATTTTCTAAAATTTAGTAAGTAATCCTAGATAATGGAACAAAAAATTCAATGTGTTGTGATGTGCTATGTAAGTATAATGTAATCTAATTACTCAAGAAAGTATCAAATAGTTTTCTTGCATACATACAGGTTATCTTTTGCAACACTAATAGCATTAACTTTTTAGAAGCTGTAGACCAAATATGTGCCAAGTTATCTTAAGTTATACCATTGGTCTGTCCTTTGACATAGTAAGAGTTTACTTCTTCCCATTGGATACTTTTCCTTAATGTTCTAACATGGCCTCAGAATTGAGCATGACCATAGATAAAGTATTTTCTAGTCTTAAATGTTAGCAGTCACTTTGAAAAGCGTTAAAGGGAAGCAGAGGTTTCACGGGATTGGATTTCTTTGCTATGCCTGACTCCTCCTCCAGCCTGGTTTGTGCCTTTAGATTTGCTCCGGATTCTGAAAGACACACAGATGGAGATGCCCACACACAGCACGAGACATGCTAACCCAGCGTTTCACCAAGAGCGTCTGTGAGTGAGTTTGCCACAACCGGTTCTCTGGCAGAAATAGGACAGATTCAGTCCTCCCTGGCGAAGCATAAGGTTTTAGTTGGGACCGTTAGTGATAATATGCCTCTGGGCATTTTTTAAAGTTTAAGAGGATTTACAGTTATAAATCGCTTGGAAAAGCGTGCTGAGTATTAGGTTTATGTTTTTAGAAGAAGTTACATCTAAGAAGTAATTTTACTCATAGATAAAATATTTTATTTTCATGATGGAGATATTTGGAATAAGCTTGGGGGAACCATTCCAAATGAAAATGATAAAAGTTTACTTCACAGTCTAAAATACTGTCAACATTTTTAGCTTATCCTACTTAACTTGGGCCTGAGGTTTATAAATCACTCAGTTGTCCTCTGCCCAAAATAAAATCTTATCTTTGGAGACGTCTGTGTGAGTGTTTAAAATGCTCAAGGGCACACAATTATACATAGCTATTGTTCCCAGTTTAAATAGGAAAGCAAGAACAAAGCAGCCTTATTTAATATCTTCAGGTAGGGGGGAGATTATGTATTTTATAATTTATAAAATGGGCTGTTTTTCCACATTTTCCATAGATCACTCTTTTTAACTTAGATTCTAAGTAACTTGAGAACAAAGGCCATACTTTTATTTAAAAGTTTCCCAGGAATTCCCTAGTTATACCAAGAATCCTGGTTGGAATGGATTGCCCGGTGCATCTTTGGATAAATTCTTAATTACCAAAGATTTCATCTGAATTATCTTCGGTGCGTACATTAGAATGCATTAGTAAGTCAATGAACACTCTCAGTTCCTCCAGGAATTTTCATAGCTGGAAAATATACCACAGATTAACTGTGAGCAGACAGACTTAGGGCACTGAACTTTTTCTAGACCATGCACCTGTGAGTTAAGGCGTAGAAGAACAACAGGACAAACAGGCCTGCCAAATACAACCTTCACATTCCAACTCTAGTAGGTGAAACAGGGCCACAACACACCAGTAACATCCTAGGTTTATATCATCCTCAACTTTGAAGCAGTGTTGAAACTAAGATTCAGAGGGAGAAAGAGAGAGCCTCTTTGTCTTCTCCCTACATTCCCACTCTTCAGTGGGCAGGATTTACTGAAGGGAAATTCAGAAGGATAAATAAATGGTATAGGAGGAAGAATGGCATCCAGGTTACTGTGATGGAGACAGGTGAGTGTCCACCAAGACCTGCTATCACTTTTGAGCATGCGGCTAGAGTGTATCCTGCAGCCTTCCTCTCAGTTATGTGTGGCCATATGACTAAGTTCTCAGCAATTCAATGCAGGAAAGTGAGACCTGCTATTTCTTTAGTGCTTGAGCCTTGAGTCAGTCTCCTTTCCACCTCCACTTTCTCCGTCCTGAAAACTGGAATCTATTAGTAAGATTAGTGTGAGCAGAACAAGGAACCAACCTCCTTCTCAGCCCATAGAGTGAAGACTTCCATCTCTTCACGAGGTATTAGAGAGAAAACAACCACTCCATTAAAAAAAAAAACTTTTTAAATTTAACGGCTTATTTGAGCAGAGAACGATCGGTGAATGGAGCACCAGTCAGTAGCAGAGGAGGTTCCGAGCGCGGCACCGCGGCAGCCGGGGCAGCACGCTCCTACAGGCCGAACGTGGACCGAGGACAAAGAAAGCGTATTTGACTGGTCAGAGTGCAAAGTACCTAGTTGGAGATGAGTTAGCAGTTTGTGATTAGCAGTCTCTGCAGTCTCTAGTTTTGTCTTACTGTTTACATTGGGCTTTGGTTTGCTTACGTAGGCACTTAAGAGCTGGAGCTGCCCCAGCCTAATGGTCTCCCAGTTCACACTTTTTAACAACTCTTTCTCTGCCTCACAAGTTCTTCCACGTGGAGGGGGAGTGATTTATCTGATGGGTGAAACTAGGCACAAGATCCCTTCTTCGTGTCTGGCCTGTGCTGGTAGCTCTCATTCTAGGTACTGTCCTACCCTCCAGGTGTGAGTCAGGGGTCCAGGCCAGTTTTCCAGGGGGAGATCCTAGAAGCCCATTTTTTTTTTTTTTTTTTTTTTTTGGCTTCTGCATTCCTGGAGTAGATGAGTACAATACAGAATGCCATCTTCAGGACAGCCATTTGGGTGAGTGTCCTCACAAACGCCACCCTCCAGACACAATGCTTTTCAGGAGCAGCCCTCCAGATCCAGATTGCAAGGAGAGGAGATAACTGAAAGTGCCCTTTGGCTTCAGGCCCAGGCATAGTCTCTGTCCAACTCACCGGTTTTACCACATTGTGGTCCCCACCTGACCTCTGGGTAGATTTCTCAATTCTGTTCAGAACCTCAAGAGAAAGAGGAGTGTAATTGTTTGTCACCTTTATACCCCAAATGAGAGGGCAATGCCTCAAAGAAATATTACAAATTTCAACAAATATTTATTTAATTACATCATTTCTGCTTTGAGAAATATGAATTTTCACTCTTTGGAGTATCTCATGGACACAATCTTTTTTCATTGATTAGGGATTATTTGACATGATCTATCAACAGTATGAAAAATGTGCTCTGGCTGAGATAGCTACAAGTCCACCAAGAATTCATGCTTCCCCTCACCTAGGGTAGAGTGGCTAAGCTTGCCAGGGTCATTTTCTAGTGCCTCTGACTCAGCAAGGCCATGTGACTCACTCTCACTGTGGAATGAGAGCAGATATGAGGAGCATCATTTCTGTGCCAAGGAGCGTAAGGGATGTGCCTTCCCCGTGCTGTGTCTCCCCTGCCGCCGGCCTGAAGCTGACCAGTGTCATAACCCTGGAGATCACATCCTGCAGATGGTGGAGCCCGGTATGGCTTGGAAGAGAGGGAACTAGCAGTACCCACTTGGAAATCTGAGTTAGGAAAAAACTTCTGCTGTATTTGAGCCATTGTATTTCTTTAGTCAGTCACAGCAGAGCCCGCCCTGATAGAAGTTGTGTGGTTTGTAGCTACAATTCTACTTATAGGCACTGATCCTCAGAAATAATTACAGATGTGCAAAAACAATTCATATACAAGGATGACTGTGAACCATCTTGGAAACAGCCTAAAGGTCACACAAAA
This sequence comes from Lepilemur ruficaudatus, assembly GCA_963574885.1. Classification (NCBI taxonomy): domain Eukaryota; kingdom Metazoa; phylum Chordata; class Mammalia; order Primates; family Lepilemuridae; genus Lepilemur; species Lepilemur ruficaudatus. The sequence continues at coordinate 24,134 of CAUYRT010048789.1, forward strand.
AACTGTTAAGTAAATATATTCATGATAAAATACCTTTAAGCATTAAAGTAAAATTTAATTTTAAATTGAACGATGGAATGATAATAACTTTAAAAACAGATCATCACTTACCAGGAAGCTGCCACATCCCAGCCACTGCTCTAAGCACTTTCTTCTTCACAATGGCCCTGTTATTACACCTCATGGAGAAGAAAACTGAGGCACAGAGGTTAAGGAACTAGCCTCAGGTCAGGCAGCCAATAAATATCAGAACTAAGAAGTGCACATTAATGATACGTGAAAACGTGTCAGACACAAAGATCAAACAGCAGAGGGCAAAATAGACATTTTTGTTCCCCTTTGTGTGAATGGGCAGGGTCAACTGGAGGTCATGCATGTATTCATTCATTGTCACATGTCAGGCACTGCTCTTGAGCCGGAAAAATGACTGAGCTCATAGGCTTTAAATTCAAGTAAGGGAAAGGCGAGAAACAAATAAATATATAATAAAACATCAGCTTGATAAATGCTTTGAATAAAAGTCAAGCCGGGCGAGGGAACAGAAGCTGACCGGAGCGGGACGCACTTCATTAGAGACTGTGAGGGACTGGCACAGAAGACTCCCCTTCCCGCAGGAGTGAATCCTCTGACCCCAGGGACTCCAGGCCACCGGCGAGGGGCAGCCCCGCAGGCCCCCCGCACAGCGCGACATGAGGCGCCTGTGGTTTCCAGAGCGGCGGCTGCTGGCGTCCTAGCAGCGCCACGTGCTGGCCCAGTCGTCGGTGTCAGGAAGGTGGGCTCACCTGCGCAGGGTCATGTGTGCCAGTGACATTCGGAGGCAGGATTTGAGCAGAGCCTTCATGACTCCAAGGGGAGGCGGGGAGGAGCCGCCAAAAATCCACGTGAGCCCCAAAGCTGTGTCTGTGCAGCGTTGTTTTGATGCAAACTGGGTGTGTGCGTGCCTGGTGGGGCCCTGGCCTGATCTCTCTCCGGAACCTCACCGCCTCCCTCCTCAACTGGGTCTTAAGATCCTTACGGGCGGGGATCGCCGCTGTTCCTGTGTCCATAGTAACCAAAATGCTCAATGCATATTTAATAAGTAAGCGAAGACATGGCAAAAACAATGAGTTACTAAAATATTCAAGAAGTGTTGTTTCGGGTTTTTTATTATATCACCTACTCTTAGAAATTTTATTTATGAGATTCTACATGAAAAACACTTGGGCATTTCCTGTGGTACTCAGTCATTTGTAGTTCTTATTATAGTGGTTGCTGTTTTTTAATTTAACTTTATACCCTATTAATTCTAAAAAGATTTCAGGAGGTTTACAGGGATTATAAAACAAGGAAATATACTTCCCCCGATTCTTTTTCTGTTATTTTATCTTAAAGGTTCAGAACTGCGTTACCATTGCTGGTTGCTCTCTAAAGTTAGTATCCCCCAGGAGTTTAAATTGGTCTCCAGCAACATCTTTTAAATAACTGTCTACTGTGTGCCAGACACTTCTCCAGGCTTTGCAGTGCCTGGGTCACACCTAGGTAAGAGGAAGATCTAAAAGGGGTTAGATTATAAAAGAAAGCAAGGAAGTACTTACCCTAAAGGTCAAACTGATGGTCCATGTTAAACAACTGGCGAGGGAGGAGTGCATATATACATACATATATTTATTATAAATTTCTGATATTAAGCATTGTAGCACATCATCCTCAAATAATGATAACACATACAATGCTCTCTTTTTGTAAATTCCATAGAGCCAATCGATTCTACGAAAATGCTTTCGTTTACTTTTACTGAACTCTTGTATCCACTCTCGTATTCAACCTGTGGTTGAAATTGAATCATCATCTGTCAAATTGAGTTGCCTCCCAACCCACTATTTTCCCAGTAAAGTTATTGTCACTAAAGGTAATATGTGATCTGAAAAAAAGAAAAAGAAAAAAAGGAAAGGATCATCAGGACCCTCCAAGGCCTCTGGGAGTGACGTTGGAACAGAGACAAGGACGCAGGCCAGGCAGAGTTCTGGGGGAGGGTTGCTTTGGGCAGAAGGAAGTGCAAAAACCAGGGAGTAGGCTCTAACTTGGAGTGTTTGAGGCATGGTAGGAAAACCAAGGTGGCTGTAATGGTATATGTGGAAAGGAGAGAGGGCAGAGAAGGAAGGCCCAGACCTCACAGGGCCTCATGGGAAAGGAGTTCGGATCTGTTCTGTGCAAGATGAAAGCATGGAGGTTGATTTCGCTGGGACACACTCTGAGGTGGAAATGGAAGGGCAGAGAGTTTCTGAGAAGGGATCTCAGGCATCTATACCTATGGAAGTGTGAAGGAAGCAGAATTTGGCAGAAGGAAAAGTTAAGCTGTGATGTGGCCCATCCCACTGGGAGCTCTGAAGCTAGAATGTCCATTTCAGTGCAGGCTTTATACCCTTGCATCAAACATCAACGGATGCAGCCTTCCATGAGGGGGACCTTGGATGTGGCAACTCTCTTCAGCTGAGACAATTCCTTAAGAAGACTCACCTCAGGGCTCTCAGCTGTCGGCAGTCCCAGCATCTGGGGAAATAGTGCTTCAGTGCTGGAGATGGGTATCTGGGCAGTGCACTAGAGCATCTGCTACAGGAAGCCATTTGTAATGATTAGAATCATGTTTTCAAGGCTCTCTTTGGCTGCTGTGTTCAGAAATGATTTTTGAGAACAAAAGCAGAAGTAGGAAGGCCAAATAGCAAGTGAGAGGCCACTTTGGGCTTCTGGCCTGGCACTGTCTAGAAAATAAGCTAGAAAGCAGTGTGGAACCTAGTAGGTGTCCAGAGCAATTTCTTAGTCATATCAAGGAATCAGAGCATCCATTAGAGGATCCCATTTATTATTTTAACATGAACAACAATATCTGCAGAAAGTTACGAAGATCTCAGGAGGCACCATCAGTCCTCGTTCAGAGGGAGACAGTGCCGTGACCACTTGCAACAATTACAATAATAAATTAGTCCAGAAAACTGATAATCCTGGAAAGAAGGACCTGAACCATAAACGTGACCTTGCTATATCCCATGAAGAAAGTAGGGACATGGTATGGCTCTTAATTGAAATTGAAATCTTTGGTACAGGTTATAGAAAAAACTTTACTGCAATAAGTACATTAATAGGTATATATGCAAAGTTCTAGACCACAAATTTAACAGTAAATCATCTAGTATATGAATTCATCAGATTATAGGTTTAATTAGTAAACATTTTGTTAATTTGGATCTTAAAATATCTCCCCTCAAGAAACTGGCTCCGAAATTTTTGCAAGCATGGAAATTACCTTGGATGCATATTTAAAATATAAGTTCCAAGCTTCAACCCTAAAGATGTGGTGAAGGTCTTGGTGTGCTCAAATACTCAGGATGACTCTGATGGAGGTGGTTGATGGACAAACTCTGAGAAACTTCAACCAGGGGAACATTTGCCAAAAAGCAGAAGGCAATGTTCATTCTAACGTGGTCAAGTGGTCATCTTGGCAAGCAGAGCAATGGTATGCAATTGAGAATGGATCTGTGGTGGTTGTTACCGTAAATTGCCTCTATCCAAAAAAGTTGTGTGTCACCCTTCAATATGCCTGACTTTAAAATTTTCCTCAGTTACAAAGTCCTATAAACCCAAGTTCATGGTGTTAGTGCCAGAAAATAACTCAGCTGAAAATGATTAGCCATAGGAAGGACCACAGACTAACTCACAGGAGACAGGTAATCATGTGTATTTGTTGCCACATCTGCCGCACTGCACAGGAAAGTTTTGGTTTCACTCAAAGTGAAAGAATAACTTAAAATCCCATAAATAATATATCGAAGAGATAAAAGTCATTCTAATGTTGTATCTGGAGAGGCCCTGCTAAGATAAAAGGCTCTGTTCAGTGTTTATCTTGCTGCCAGAGAACAAGGCAAACAGTGATGCAGAGTACACATGAGAGATGAACCAAGGAGACTGTGGAGTTAAAAGCCTCGTGTAGAAAGAGAGCAGTAAAGTATAAGTCCAGCAAATCTGCAATTCAAGTGATATGAAAATATGTTTGATCCAATATACTGATGCACTGAATTTGTATGATATCCAACCTTTTGTCCTAGTGTGTTTGGCAAGGTACAAAAATAAATTTGAGGTTAAAGCTTTAGCATCCTATCTCTTTCAGACATACAAAAGGATACAATTAACCGGAACAGTCGGTTATAGTCTCCATTAGGGACTCTGGGAAGCCAATATATTCCGCTACTGAGCCTAGATGGTGAAATTTATATTATAATAGATATTGAATTTATCATCCAAGACTCTCATTAATTCTGATCTACACAAAATTCCAGTCTTCTCATAGGACTATACAACCAGCATCACAGTATCCATTTAATGATTCTTATGTGAGTAGAAATTTGAAACCGCCTCTGATTGATGTTATCAAACATAAAAGGAAAGGAGAAAGAGACTGCCATTTGATAAAGGCCTGATACAGTCAATTCTTAATTGTCCATAGGAGTCAAATAAAACAGAGCAAAAAATAGTTAATACTTGACTTTGATATTTATAATATTTTATACATTTATTTATCAACTGTTTTTTTCTGGGAAAAATACTGCATTTAAGATACTTTTTACTCTTTTATTCTGAACACACTCACAATGCATGGTGAGTAGCCCAGATAAAAAGGTGTCTGGATAAATCATGTTTAGATTTAAAGTTATGCTTTACAATCTGGAATCAGACTATTAAAGTTAAATATAGAACTTCCACTTCCATTTTTGATAGAGTAACTAAGAGATTTTCCCTCCCACCAAAAACAACTATGAAACTGGACAAAATATATAAGGCAATTTTTCTTTGGCATTGAAACATAAATAGCATAGAACTGTGATCCTTGAGAGAAGGAAAGCATACAAAACAAGCTCCACCATAACCCCAATTTCCTGCCTGGGGCATATTCCTTCTGTGGCACATGGAGGTGGAGCCCAAGCAAAACAGCAGTCTCAATGAGCCAAGATGAAGAGAAGAGAGTTACAGACTGCTGAGGTAGCTGGAATTTGCAGGGCAAGTTATTAGAGAAGTGACAGCAGCACACACATTCACCCCATAAGTCTGCATAAACCTATGTCTTTGGCCAAGGGCTTGCTAAACATCTGCAGGACAAAGCTATAAAAATCTTCACAGAGTTCACCTTCTTTAGTGCTGAGACCTGTATGGTGATACCCGAGGTTGCAGAGTACAGAGAGACACTGGGGTTCCAGTACAGTCAGAATGGAGAAACCTAAGAAATCACACCTTTGAATGAGGGCCGTGCCCTAGGATGAAGTTAAATAAAAAAGACATTCTCGGAGAATTAAAGATGGCGGACGAGTAAAGCCGCCAGCCAGAGTGTCTCCGCAAAAAAGACAGATTTTAGAAGAAAGTGGGAGAATTAAGCAAGCAGACAAGTATACATCGGATGAGGGTCAGAAGGAGGGATACCTGAGACCATGAGAGACTCCACGGGAGGAGGTTGCGGAGGAGAACTGGAAGGAGAAA
>CAUYRT010048790.1:0-13821 GCA_963574885.1 Lepilemur ruficaudatus
CCAGCTACTCGGGAGGCTGGGGCAGAAGGATCGCTTGAGCCCAGGAGTTTGAGGTTGCTGTGAGCTAGGCTGATGCCACGGCACTCTACAGCCCGGGCAACAGAGTGAGACTCTGTCTCAAAAAAAAAAAAAAAAAAAAAAAGATCTCCAGTCCCTTGATCCTTCTGTTTGTCCTCAATCTACCAGCCTTCTGGCTTCACAACTCTCTCTATGTAGCCTAAACATAGTCCAGTGATCCAAACTGATTAAATGGCTATCACTTTTTCTAAGGATATAGAGAAACTGATAAATTTAACCTTTCTTTAAGTTTCTTGGAAAACTCTTCAGGATTTTGCCAAGTCATAAGGGCATGATTACGGAGACCATTGTTGTCCTGTAGTTTGCAGTAGTATTGGTCAGGGAATGGAAAATTTTGGTTGGGAGAGTACCAACTATACTAGCTTTCAAAACACTTTCTTTTCCTTTAATTATTGAGAAACAGTAAAAGAAAAGGGAGAAGAAAAAGATATATGCCAGAAGCCTAAGACTACTAAAGAACTTTTGAAAAGTGTCATATGCTGTTGTCAGCAAAATGGCTTCCTTTCCTGGAAAAGAGAGGAAAGTGGGGGATGGTCAATAGAGTTACTTGAAATTAACATTTGAAATTAAAGTGAGCGTGCAACAGTGAGCAAAAGGTAGTAGAAAACTGTTTTGGGCATGGCTGCTGTATTAGTGTCCTGTGTCTACTATAACAAATTATCACAAACTGGAAATTCATTCTCTCACAGTTTTGGTGGCCAGAAGTCCAAAATCAACATCACTGGGTTGAAAGCAAGGTGTCAGCAGGGGTGCACTCCCTCTGGAAGCTTCAGGGGAGAATCTGTTCCTTGCTTCTTCCAGCTCCTGGTGGCTTCCAGCATTCCTGGGCTTGTGGCTGTGTCATTCCAACCTTCAAGGCCAGCACCTTCAAATCTCTCTGCCCCACCTTCATATTGTCTACTCCTCTGTGTGTCAAATTTCCTTCTGCCTCTCTCTTATGAGGACATTTCTGATTGCATAGGGTCTACCCAGGTAATGCAGAATAATCTCCCCATCTCAAGATCCTTAAACATCTTCACACCTGCAAAGACCCTTTTTTCCAAATAAGGCAACATTTGCAGGTTCCAGGGATATCTTTGGGTGGCCATTATTCAGCCTATACAGCTACTATCATTGGCCCAGGTGGAGGTTTCATGGATTAGTAAGGGATGGGGGAGAATCTTCCAAAGGTGCCCACCCTAAAGTTGGCTCCCTTTCCTGGGGAAAAAAAACCATATGATAGGGTAAATATATTGGATTGGGAGAAGAAAAAGACAATTACACTGAGGGTACTAAAGTAGAGATTTTGGACTTTGTGTACTTTAAGAGTTTGAGTGTTCTGCTTGAAGGCTGTCAGTTTCAAATTTTTCAAGTTGCTGACTGAGAATGTGCCTGAGATTGCACAATTGGAAGTGGAACCCACAGCTGAGGCTCAAGGCAGAGCCAGAGGCCCAAATGGATCAGAGGAAGCTGGTGGAGGCTGTAGACAGAAGCCTTAGCATAAAGATTCCTGACTTCATTGTCAGCCATGAGTAAGGTGAAGGGTATTCAAAAGATAGGGACTTTAGTGGCACAGGGAATTTTCAGCTGTCACAGTCCACCTGCTGATTTAATGCTGGTTATTAATGATATTCTACAATTATGCTCTTTAATAATCTTGTTTTAAGTGGCTTGTAAAGGAGTTGAACCAGATCTGCCTGTCCTTTCATGTGCTATTCTCAGGAGTGCAGAGAGGAAGTAAGCTGGTAGGGATGATAATCTTTAATAGGTGACGAGTGACTAGAGAACCTCATGGAAAGAGTGTGCCAAACAGAACCGCTCCATGTATACAGCTTTCTGAAGTCTGAATTTGTCATTTTGACTAATTTGGGGGAGAACAGAACATTTTGGAGGTTTTGAGTAGATGAGCATGAAATGTTGGGTGTGGGCGGGGACAGTTACTTCAGCCCCCTCTACCCACTCAAAGCAACCAGAGTGGAAGATCAAGCTCTTAGTTCAAAGATCTTCAGAGATGAATGAGCTGGAGTTCCCCAGCCACAACACAATAGAAGCCCCAAGTAGGAAGAAAGCGGGAAACATGGTGGGTGAGTGACATTGAGGCTTTTCACCCAGTTCTCCCACCGCACTGGTCATTTCCTCCGGAGGCACCACACAGACAGTGAGCACTGTGGGTTGTGCTCTTGCTGCCCTTGAGGGGTTTCAGCTATTTTCTGATTAAGATGGAGAAAGGTTCAATGACTAAGTGAGATGTAGAGGGGGTCGGCTGGAGCAGTGACGGGCCTCATGTCGGGACATTCCAACCACAAAGTTAAGGGGAAGGGAGCCAAAAGCCAGTGGGAGAGAAGAAGAGGAGAGCACATGAGACCCAGGGCGGTAGGATGCTTTAGAAACTTGACCTAACATTAGATCCCAGAGTAAGGAGGAGGAAGGGATCTCTCCTTTACCAGGCTCTCTCTTCCCTTATCAATCTACTTTTTCACCCTGAACTTGTATCGTAGGTCAACAATAAATAATAATGAGAAAATACATATGATAGTGCTTTGTGAACCTTAAAGCCTTAACGATCATAACAACAATAAAGAATAGCATTTATTGAGCTTGATATGTATTTGGGGATGGGAATTAGGGGTCTCAATAGGGGGAAGGAAATCCTCTAAAACTGATTTATGTGAAAAGCTGTACAAGTTGGTAAATTTACTAATAACCATTTAATTGTACACTTAAAATGGAGTAAAGCATGATATGTAAATTATACTTCAATAAAGAAAAAAAGAATAGCATTTATTGAGAGCTACTATATGCAAACATTGGTCTAAGCACTTTTCATCCATCTTGTTTAATCCTCATAACAATTTTGTGACATAGGTTTTATTATTACCATTTTACTGATGAGAAAATTGAGGTTTAGAGAAATTAAGGTTAAGGAATATGCCCAAGGATATATAGATAGTAAATTGCAGAGTCAGAATTTGAAGTTTTCCAGCTCCAGAGCCCAAACTATTACCCATTTTGCTATACTGCCTTGCCAAATACATACCCATTAAAGTATTTTCAACTTCACTAAATAAGAGTGTGACACCAGAAGAATTCAAATTTGATAAACAACAACAATAACCACCTAGTACATAACGAATGAGAACAAATCAATGGAAAGTCACTTTAGAGAAGCAAAATGGTACCTAGGTCAAAAGCAGGAACCTTGGGCCCTCAAGTACCTCCCTCCCAGGCAGGTTTCTAGGGTGGCCTCACTCATCCCGTGTCTATATGAAATGCCCAGAAGCTGGGAGTGCCTGTCTTTCAGTTTCACTGCCTCACAGGCTCTGCTCTGTTTTCCCCCTGTTGCTCCCAGAGATACTCTCAGGCCTTGACGTTTAACCCTGCTCATCTGAGTTCAGGCTTCCTTTCTCAAGTACATGGCCCTACTTGCAGAGGCTGCTCACTCTGAAGGAGTGGGGAGTACTTGCAGGCAGAGTTATAACTAATATTTTCTGAAATATGCTAACTATGTTCTTGAGCTTTCATAGCCTCCCCATAGTTAAATTATTAGGCCTATTTCTTCAGTTTCTTAAAGAACTTTGTCAAGAGACTTCGAAGACCTTCCCTCCAGCCTGAGTTAGGGAATATTTGAGCTGTGCTACTCAATGTCTGACTAAAGAGAATTCCTGCTGCTTAATGGCCAGCTACTGTCCCAGGATTGAGCTAGAACATCTGAGGCCTTTCCTATCTTCAGGAGAGTCTTTGTACCTTGGCTGTTAACCTAGAGGTTAGGGACAGAGTCTCCACCTGAACTTCCACTGCGTCCAACATGTCTTGCCACTGACTCCCCAAGATGGACAGTCAAGATTTCATTACACATAGAACTCTGGCACCTGTCTCCAACATGCTCACAGAGATGAAACGGATCCAAGAGAAAGGTTAAAAAGCAGGCACTAAGGAAGAGGAGTTCAAAGAAATCATTCCACATGGATTTGGGAGTTTTGCATCTGTCCATGTAAATCATCTTTCTGGCACTATGGACCAGTTAGAGACCTTGACCCAGCCAGTGCTTTGCCATGGAGGTGCCCTTGGGAGAAGACCTGCATATACATCCTGTACAGAACAGCATGTATATCATTCAATCCCCTTATCCCTGAGATGGGTGCACTAACTAGTTCTCTATCCCATCCTTCTCTTCCACTTCCATATCTACTCAGGATTGTGAACTACTTGGATAAATTTCTCAAGACTTTTGGCCTACTTTTAGTATGAGCTAATAATCTTGAAATCTAATTTTGAATTTGACCCAGGTTTACTTTCTGGTTGTCAGTTCAGTATTATTTTTACCCAAGCTGGATGTTCACACCGGCCAAATTAACCAGATAATTGCTAACACTCTAGGTTATGCTGTTTAGAAGTAACAGGAGATTGAGGAAACGGCCTAAAAACAATTAATCAGGCAAAACTAGTCCAAAAACTTTTTAAAAGGCCAACCTGAGTTATTCAATTTAAAAGCTGACAAACCTACACTTCATTTCATACCCACAGATTGCATCATAAATTGTATTTCTAAGACCACTGAATTAGCAGTGAGAGGCTGATCAGGATATTGCAATTATCTTCAGGATAATCTACTAGTTTAAAGTGAGCATTTTGATGCTGTGTGCCACGGGGGCTCAGTTTGTGGAATAGTCAGTTTTCAATCATTCAGGCCTGGTCTCGCTCATGGATTCAGCAGGTATTTCCTTACAACCTGCTTAGCCTTATAAAGGGCTCTTTAGGCTAACCCAAGAGATAGTATAGTATGAGGAAAGGGGCCTCGGCCTTGAAGGAAGACAAAGCTAGGTCCAAATCTTGGGGCTTCTACCCATGAACCACATGGTCTTGGACCTGGCACCATCTCAGCGTCAACTTCTTTATCTGTAAAAATAGTGGAGGGAAGGGGAAGCTTATTTTCAAAATTGATGTGAGGACTAAAACTTAAATGATAGTGTATAGATCAGACATGTAGTTATATAAAGTACCAAGCATATGGTTGGCAGTCAGAACAAGTGCAAACTTCCCTTCCCTAATGTTAATTTATAAATAATTTTTTTAAAATCAAGAAATTATTTCATATCACTTTGAGAATAAATATATAAATAGATGGGCTAGTATACAATAGAAACTCAATAATTCCTTGTCAAATAATGGATAGATTTTGGATATTTCAAAACAGGATCACAAAACATAGACAAAGCACAGATGATCACTTACATGCTTCATAAGTAGAATTGAGAGGCTAGCTCACCTCCAAATACCTCCTCTCTCACTTGGCTTAAAATTCCTATTACCAAGGTCATGACATAGAGACCTTCATTCATTCATTCATTCATTCAACACACATGGGTTGAAAATCCTACTGTGGGGCCGGGCGCGGTGGCCCACGCCTGTAATCCTAGCACTCTGGGAGGCCTAGGTGGGCGGATTGCTCAAGGTCAGGAGTTTGAAACCAGCCTGAGCAAGAGCAAGACCCCATCTCTACTGAAAATAGAAAGAAATTAATTGGACAACTAAAAATACATAGAAAAAAAAAATTAGCCCGGCATGGTGGCACATGCCTGTAGTCCCAGCTACTGGGGAGGCTGAGGCAGAAGGATTGCTTGAGCCCAGGAGTTTGAGGTTGCTGTGAGCTAGGCTGACGCCACGGCACTCTACAGCCCGGGCAACAGAGTGAGACTCTGTCTCAAAAAAAAAAAGAAAATCCTACTGTGCATCAGTTGTGGGGTTACAAATACTAAGTCACATGTCCCTCTTCTTTAAAGGTTCGTAATTTATAGAGAAACTAAACGTGAAAACAAAATCGTTACTATAGTATGTATTAACTGCACCAATCAACAAAAGTAAGGTCATTTACCCCAGAAGTTTACAGTTAATGTGCATAAATGTTATTCATAAAGGAGTCTTCTAACCCTCTTCCACTCACTTATTAGTAAAAATTATACTGATACATTCAAAGGCCTTAGGTTTTGGCTTTATGCTTTACCTTTCCCTAGAATGCTCTTCTCTCCCTGGAAATCCATTCATCCTTCAACATGCAACTTAATGTTCCAGCACGAAACTCACTCAACACTTCCAGATCCCTATCTCCCTTTTACTCTCAACACACCTTGTGATTCTCAACCCTGGCTATTCAGTCACATCCTTGAGGAAGGTTTAGAAATTTTCTATATTTGAGTCTCACCCAGATTTACTAAATTAAGTGGGCTATAAGCATTTGTAGTTTTACAAACTTCACAGGTGGTTCTAATTTTGGGGATGAGCATCACTGATTATAGCACTAATTGTGTTATAGCATAAGCAAAATATGAGTTACTGCAGTGTAAAGATTGTAGCTCTTCCATTTTTGTTTCTGCAGTTTGTAGCGTGTTGTAAGCACTCAGCAAAAGTTTGTTGAAGACATTGAATGAATTAGCAAGCAGATAAAGCTGAAAAGTATATGATGTGGCAGAGTAAATTTTAATGAGGGACTCATTCTAAGTGGACAGGACAGGAGTGGTGTGGGTGGGTGGCATTGAATGAGGTGTGAGTTCAGAAGGGAAGCCTAAAGTGACCCTAGTTTAGGGTCTTGGGGCATTAAAAAGAAAGAAGTGGATGTCAAAGTTCGACTTGGCTTAATCTACATTCCTTTGACATAAGGTTGCCCCACAGGTAGAATGGGATGACATTTGAATAACCTTCTAGTCAGGACTGTATCAGGTCAGTCTTAGACTAGAAGGACTGAATCTAGACAGACATTGTATCAAGTGCACTTAATGCAAAATAAAAGAGAAAGAGTCTGACCAGAAGGAATTTAAAATCCAGTTAAGACCCATAAAACAAATGAAAAGCATTCACAGAACAACACAGCAATTGACTTAACTGTTACTACTTGCTCAGTGCTCTCTACACAGTAGTCTTTAAGTACTTTACAAATATGACAATCAAAAATGATTACTATCACCCTGGATGAAGAAATACAGGCTTGGAAAGAGTAAGTAATTTGTTCAAGGTTACATAGCCAATAAGTTTTGGCAACTAGATTTGGATCCAGGTTTGGCTGACTTCGGAAACTGCTTTTGTGCACTACTTAGCAGACAGTCTCCATCTCAAATCTCTTCTGTACAGCCCCTGGCCCAAGTGATTACCTAAGATCATATGGTAAATTTTACTGCGTCCTCGAGGCTCACAACCTTTCCACAGCTCTTCACTACCTTACAGAACGTGTTAAAAAAAACGAGGTATCTGGCAGAACCAAGTACAGAGGTAACTGAGTTAAACGAGGTTGATGTTGGTTTCCAAAAATGGAGAGTTTACTTGAAGTTTTCTTGAAGGAAGTAAGGAATATGGCGGAGAAAGAACAAGCCAACTACTAAATCTAGACCTGGTATGCTTGAAAGGAAAAAAACCCAGATTAACCTCTGTATGTACCAGAACCATTATTTCCAACTTCTCATGAGCACGTGCACACACACACACACACACACACACAGAAACGATGACATTCTAAATACTAATTTTTCACCAAATAGAATAGTAAAGTTAGAAAGATACATTTTACCAAAGGTGAGCTGTTTTTACTCAAAACGCTTCTGACACCAAATATGTGAGGTTTTCTTCCTCACATCAACCAATTCTCCAACTCTCTGGAAACCAACAGGGTGCCCAACAATTCAATTCCATTCTAACACTAACTGGTCAGAGTTAGCATCAGACTCCACAAGCTTAAGGGCTCCGTGCCACAAGACTGCCTTCACTTCAAATGCCAGGCACAATGTCAGCTCAGCTGTACTTCTCCACCCTCCCCAGCTTTACTGAGGTTTAACTGACAAATAAAATGATATATATTTATAATGTACAATGTGAGGTTTTGATATATGTGTATATTGTGAAGCAATTGAATCAAAGTAATCAACATATCTGTACATACAGTGTTTTTTTGCAGTCAGATTTAAGGTCTACTCTCTTCACAATTTTTAAGTAAACAATACAGTATTATTAATTATAGTTACCATGCTGTACAATAGATCTCCAGAATTTATTGATCCTGTGTAACTGAAACTTTGTATCCTTTGACCAACATCTCCCCAGCCCCCACCCCCTACTTTCCTCTCACCCACAGCCCCTGGAAACCACCATTTTACTCTATACTTCTATGAGTTTATTCTTTTAGGTTCCACATATAAGTGAGATCATGTAGCATTCATCTTTCTGTGCCTGGCTTATTTCACTTAGCTTGGCATCCTCAAGGTTTATCCATATTGTCACAAATGGCAGGATTTTCTTCTTTTTTAAGGCTGAATATTATCACACACACACACACACACACATACACACACATGCCACATTTTCTTTATCCATTCATCTGTCAGTGGACACTTAGGTTCATTCCATATCGTGGCTGTTGTTTAATGCCATAATTAACATGGGAGTGCAGCTATCTCATTAACATACTAATTGCATTTCCTTTGGATACAGACCCAGAAGTGGGATTCCTGGATCATATGGTAGTTCTATTTTTGATTTTTGAGGAACCTCCTTACTGTTGTCCATAGAGGCTGTACCAATTTACATTCCTACCAATAGTGCACAAGGGTTCCCTTTTCTCCACTTCCTCACCAACACTTACTGTCATTTGTCTTTTTGATAATAGCTAAACCAGGTGTGAGGTGATATCTCATTGTGGTTTTAATTTACAGTTTCCCGATAATAGTGATGTTGATCATTTTTGCATATACCTGTTGGCCATTTTTATGTCTGCCTTTGAGAAATGTCTATTCAGGTCTTTTGCCCGTTTTTTAATTGGGCAATTTGTTTTTCTTCTATTAAGTTGAGTTCCTTATATATTTTGAATATTAACCCCTTATCAGATATACGGTTTGCAAATATTTTACCCTATTCCATAGGTGATTTCTTATCTCATCTTCTGCCTGTAGGTTGTCTTCCTTAGATCATTTCCTTTACCATGCAGAAGACTTTTAGTTTGCTGCAATCTCATTTATTTATTTTTGCTTTTGTTGCCTGTGCTTTTGGGGTCATATCAAAAAAATCATTGCCCAGGACAATGTCAAGAAGCTTTTTTCTTATGTTTTCTTCTAGTAGTTTTATAGTTAAGTCTTTAATCCATTTTGTGTTGATTTTTTTTGTATATGGTATGAGATAAAGTTTCACCTTCATTCTTATATGTGTATACACAGTTGTCCCAACACCACTTATTGAAGAGATTGTCCTTTCCACATTGTGTGCTCTTGGCAAGATCAATTGACCATAAATGCATGGATTTATTTCTGGGCTGTCTATTCTGTTCCATTGATCTATATGACTATTTTTATGCCTTTTCGTACTTCTGTATGACCATCTATAAATCAGGGATTCCCACAACACACTCCTCAGGTTTGATAGTTTGCTAGAATGGCTCATAGAACTCAGGAAGGCACTTACATTTGCCAGTTCATTACAAAGGATACAAATAAACAGCCCCAGGTGAGAGATACATAGGGCGAGGTCAAAAAGAGTCCCAAATACAAGAATTTCTGTCCCATGGAGTTGTGGGGTGCCACTCTCCTGACATGTGGATATGTTTGCCACCTGGGAAGCTCTCTGAACTCTATTGTTTATGGTTTTCTATGAAGGCTTCATTAAATCGACAGGATTGATTAAATCATTGGCCATTGGTGAGAGAACTCAATCGCCAGCCCCTCTCCTCCTCAACCATCAGTCATGTCATTAGCATATAAAAATACTGTTAGTTTTATCAATCCCAGAGACTCCAAGAGTTTTAGGAGCTGTGTGTCAGGAACTGGGGTCAAGGACCAAATATTTATTTTTTATAATACCACAAAGGGTATCTTTACAGAGAAAGAATGCTGCTTTTTGTTTTCTGGTGATGTTATTAAGCATGAGGAAATCATTCTAAAATCTGAGACAGAAAGTCCAGGTAAACAAATGAAACAGTGCCGGTTTAAATGTGTGTTGACTTCAATTTATGATGCACATCCATTCAGATGTTACATTTGCACATTCACAAGGTACATTTGATGCCTATGCTGTGAATAAAGAGTAGTCTGGGAGGCTCTGCAGCTCTTAGCAGTTTGTTGTTCACTTGGAGTTTGTACTGCCTTCCTCACTTTTTATATTATGTGGACTTGTCTCATGATGGCACCATTGTGACATGTGTACAGGCTGGTCACATTCTACACAACTGTTGTCTGCTTAAAGCCTGTGATGGACTGGACCCAAAGCTTACCTATTCCCGCCACCCCCAACTTTAGAATGGCAGGCAAATGATGAGGCTTTGCCACAGGAAATTCTAACTTTACCATTACTGCCACTACTTCAGTTATGATTGGCAACTTACGCATACAAGACTGGTGAGCAGCTTTGTATTGTTTAACTCTGTGTTTTACAATCATCATGGCTACTGTTTCTGTATTATTGTTGCTATGGAAACTTATACTACTTTATTGCTAACTAATTCTTATTTTGTTTTTTTAATTTTAGTTGGTTTTTCTTTTTGGAGTTACTTTTCTATTCTCTTATTCCTTAATGTGTATGATTTAAATGTGTATGCCTGAAACACTGTTGAAAAAAAAGTTAGTTTTACATTTGAATGGCTGGTGAACAACATAATTCTAGTTGACATTTATTAAAACAAATATCAGAGAAGAACGTGTTCTTGTGGGTTTATATGAAATTGGTTTTCTTGCAGCATTATACTCACATAACATATGAATAGACTAAACAAAAGCATTCCTGAGCTTAAAAATTCACAGCAAGTCCATGTCACTCACTAAATATTTATTGAGGATTTTCTCTGGGCCAGATACATATGGGGTAGAGCCCACAGGACACGACAAGATGTTGTGCCTGGAGTTAAGAAGAGAGCAACGATAGGCCCTACCGCTATTCTGCTTGAAATATGTGGAGGGCCTTGGGTCCAAATTGATAATATTCCTCTCCCACCCAGATACAGGCTGAAGGAATCCCAAAAGGAGAAAAGAGTCTTTAAGATACTGGGCTGGGCCTTTGACCCTCTGTTTTTACCTCTTTGCTCTTAGTACTTTCAATTCATGTTTCATATTAATTATTCCTGGATTTTCCTCTCAGCTTTGAATTAATCCTGGCTTTGTCCCTGGGCCCGTACTTTCAGATCCTTTCATTTACATTCTATGCACGTTATGGGGAAAGTCTAACCCTACCCATAACCAGACCCAGCTACTGGAAATATAATCCCAGTATTGCATCCTAGACCCCACTTGCCTAGGAGAGGAGTTTGGATATGTTCCTTAGTTTTGAAGTTAAAATTCCTTACTATAACACACAAGCTCCTGTTAGATCTGATACCCACTCATTCTTCTAGCTTCATTTCTTGCCATTCCTCAACTAGTATATTATGTTCCAGTACTAATGAATTTCTTGAGCAGTTTCTGGAGCAAGCGATTTTATTTCCCATCTCAGTATCATTACGCATGGCATATTTCATCTCATAAAGAGCCCTTATTCCACCCCCAATTCTCCAGCTACCCCCTTCTCTTCACCTCAAGACTAGTTTCAGGGACCCCATCTTCCAAGAAGTCCTAGTCTGACTTAGATGTTTCTCCTCTAAGCCATAGCACTTACTACACTATAGCAATTGCTTTACTTATCTGTCTCCTACCTGCTCCCAGATTTTGAAAGAGGGTACCATGTATTATTAGACTTTCTATCCTACCTCTGGCCCATGATAAGGACTCATTAAGTGACTATTGAGTAAATCATTGAATTAATGAATGAAAGAAGGTGTGGTATGAATTGTAAACAAACAATAGTCTTCTATATATCTATATAATCTAATAGGGCAGGTGAGAAGTAGAAAGACCAACAGAAAAATAACATATTTTTCTATTAATGTACATATCCTTCCTAGATTCAAGCAAAAGTCTAATAAGTGCCAATTGCTGAATCAAGATCTACCCAAAACCAATAGTCAAGTCAGTCAAATATGGAATTCATCAGTGGATTAATAATTACTGAATATCTATTAGGTGAAAATCACTATAAGAGTGTCATAATTTAGTGGGGGGGCATATACAAAAATAACCCTCTGCCAGGGCAGATTGTGATAATCATATTAGAGATCCAGACAACATTCTGTGAGAGTCTGTTGGATAAAAAGATTAATTCTGATCAAAATTAATCAAGTCAACAATTTGTGGAATGGACACAGGCTGTGAAAATCAAGGCAACCAGCTAATTAATGTCAGACTAAACGATGGATTGAGTAATATCTCTTACTTTTCAGCTGGTTATTTTGCTTTGCAATGTCCTTAAGCTCTGAGGGACAGGAAGTGAGAAAGTAGAAGGAAGTGTAGCAGGACCCAGAGGAAAGGAATTTTTTCTTGCTAAAGAGGCAAGTCAAGTGGAATGACAGGGAGGAGAGAAAGAGTTAAAGATTGTTTTGTTATGGGTAGCGTTTTCTTGAGTCTCCAGTTTCAAGAACACAGAAAGGAAAAAAGAAAAGAGAACCAACCATGGAACCAAAGGAAAATTAAATATCAAAATAAGGAGAAAACAGAGCAAGGAAGCAGAAATGACTTGTTCATGTAGACACTATGTTGTGGCATCACAGGTTATAAAATGTTCATACTGGGAACACTTTAGTGATGATACAAATAAAAAGGTGGAGAAGGCATGGTTGTAGGTAGAAATCCAAGGGAAAAAAGTATTTTCACAAATTGCCCCACTGTCTCTATTAATACACAGTGGGGAATTGAAATCCCACCTCATTTGAAGATTGATGTGGCTGTGTGGCTTGCGTTGGCCAATGAAATGTGAGGGGAAGTGGCCGACAGGTAGAGTAAATGAGAAGTACCTTTCAGCCACTGAGATTTCGGTGTCAGTATAAGCTAACTCGTCTATATTAATACAATTACCCAGAAAGGAAAAGAGAGCTGACAATTCTGTAAAAAAAAAAAAAAATTGTGGGACAGGTCACATGAGTACTATAAGAGTTGGATTAAGGTTAGGAATAATAAAATGTAAAGCTAAAATAGAATAGCTGAGAGTTATAAAAAGACTTAGTGTTTTTTCATTCCAGTAATTTATCTGTACATCTTTCTCTGTATAATATTCTCCTTCACACACAGCATCTGCTTTTATGATTTCAACTACTGCCTCAATGTGGATGACTAAAAACTCTATATATCTGGCCAGGCGCAGTGGCTCACCCCTGTAATCCTAGCAATCTGGGAGGCCAAGGTGGGAGGATTGCTTGAGCTCAGGAGTTTGAGACCAGCCTGAGCAAGAGCAAAACCCCATCTCTACTAAAAATTGAAAAATTAGCTGGGCATCTTGGCACGCACCTGTAGTGCCAGGTACGTGGAAGGCTGAGGCGGGAGGATCACTTGAACCCAGGAGTTTGAGGTTGCTGTGAACTACGATAATGCCACTGCACTCTACCCAGGGCAACAGAGCAAGACTCTGTCTCAAAACAAACAAATAAATTCTATACATCTATTAATACTCATAATTCCCAACTGCCAACAAAAATATGCTCATTTTAAAACACTCCCAGTAAAACTGTTCAGACATGTTCATGTCTAAAACTGACACTGTGGAACTCGCAAAAAACCAAACCTCTCCCCTCAAAAATACCTTTCCCCTTTCTGTTAAAAATCTCCACTCGGCTGGGAGTGGTGGCTCACGCCTGTAATCCTAGCACTTTGGGAGGCCGAGGCAGGTGGATTGCTCAAGGTCAGGAGTTCAAAACCAGCCTGAACAAGAGCAAGACCC
>CAUYRT010048794.1:0-20554 GCA_963574885.1 Lepilemur ruficaudatus
TGTTCAAGAAATATTAGTTCCTTTCCCTTCTTTCCCTGTGTCTGTGTGTTTCATCCATGTGCCAGGTAGCATAGAGAACATGTCACATATGTGTGCCATAAAGAAAGTCATCAGTCATTGCTTGGGGGTCACTAGCCATCCCTGTGTCTGTCCCTGGATTTCTGTGCCAATACCCCGAGGGACCTATGCAGGACGCCCCTCCCCTCCCTGAGAAGTAACAGGTAAATCCATGGCAGGGAAGACGCTCAGTCAATCACAAGTAGCGTGTGTACATTTCAAGGGGGAAACTGCCAGGAAGAAAAAAACCACAACCACTGAAAAGCCAGAAACGTAAAATGTTTTAAAGGCTTTTTCTAAAATAGACCTTTCATGCCACTCCAGAGTTATAACACTGGAAGATGCCACATGTTGTCCTGGCTGCTTCCTCGGTAACTGCACTGAGGTCACAGAGTCACCTCACCTTGGGAGGGACATGGGTCACTGTGGCATCCCCTGGATCCCTGAGACCAGGCACTGGAAAATGAGCTTTGGTAAGAAGCCCCAGGACAGTAGGGAGCTTCAGAACCTTCTCTCCAAAGATAGCAACAGACGTCTCCAAGGAATCAAGTCCAAAGCAGAATGTTAGCAATGCCTACCTGCAATAGTTTTCCCCAGGTGAAGGAGAAGGGCCTCAAGGTGTGTGTGTGTGTGTTGTGTATATGTGTGCTATGTGTATGTGTTTGTATGTGTATAGTGTATCTATGGATGTAGTGTGTGTATGTGGTGCATGTATGTGTATGTGTGTTTGTATGTGTATAAATGTATGTATGGGTATAGTGTGTGTTTGTGTATATGTGGTGTGTGTGTACATGTGTATGTGTGCTGTGTGTATGTGCATACTGTGTGCGCTGTGTGTATGTGTGCAGTGTGTTACTATGTGTTGTATGTATGTGCATAGTGTATCTATGTGTGTAGTGTGTGTATGTGGTGTGTGTATGTATATGTGTGTTTGTGTGTATGTATAAATGTATGTGTATAGTGTTTGTTTGTGTGTGTGGTGTGTATGTGTGCTGTGTGTATGCGTATACTGTGTGTGTTGTGTGCATGTGTGCAATGTGGTACTGTGTGTTGTATGTATGTGCATAGTGTGTCTATGTGTGTGTGGCGTGTGTTTGCATATGTGTCTGTCCGTGTGTGACTGACTGGATGTGTGCATGGGTGAGTGGGAGATAAGGGCTCCCAGATCCTCTCCTCAGAGACCAGACGCAGGGAGCGGCCACACTGCAGGGGTGTCCCCCAGGTCAGTGGGGAGGGAAAGCCCACCCCAGTCCCACTTCTCTCCATCTTGGAAACTGGCTGCTCTTTCAACAGATCTGGCCTTGATTCGTCATTACAAAGTGAGTGAATTTCCTCTCCAAGCCCAGATCTCTCCTCCCCCAAGTCTCTTGTCCCCAAAGGACAAACTTTGGTCCTTCCACTGGGAAGCCCGCCAACCCTCAGGGGCCCTTCACACTTTCTCTACCGGCATCAAAGCAGGGAATGTCTGGGAAAATGTCTGGGAAATGTTTTCCTGTGGAGTAACAGGACTCAAAGTGTCACCTGTCCCAGTGAGACCTCAATGAGATAATGATGTGTGAAATAGGGGTGGAGTCCTAGTCTGCACCCACAAACAGCAGGATTCCAGCCCTGCCCTGCAGGTACCTGGCCTGGGAAAGGAAAGTGGAAGGCCCTGTGGTGCAGTAGAAAGAGCCTCGGCTTTGGGGACCCGAGTACTGAATCCAGCTCCACCACTGAGAGGCTGTGGGACCTGGGGCAGTACTTGGCCTCCCTAATCTCACCTATGAAATGGAGCTGGCAGTACACTATGTACATCATCCATCCTCCCAAACAAGTCAAGGCAGAATAGTTAAAAGGCCAAATCGAAGTGTCCAAAAGCGTCTAAGGGTTAGTGGAAGATCCTGGGCCCATCCAGGAGGGAAAGGTGACATCATCAGCCAACCAGCGGGCTGCAGGGTCCCAGCGGTGGGTGTGGGAAGGATGGAGTCTCCTGCCCATGGAGGTCACGCTCCTTCCCCACACACGCCACCCCAGCTGTGCTTGGCTACTGGGCTGGAGCTGAGCAGCAGATGCTTGGGGCGGGGAGGAACGGCTGTCCCACAGAGCCTAATCTGCCAGGGGCCACTGTTGCCAGCACTTCAACACACATGCTCATTTGCATAGATACACGCAAAACACACCACATCCAGAAACCTGGATATCCATCCACACCTCAACGTACCCATTTATACCCAGCACCCACTAAGTGCACACATGCACACACAGAACATCCACGCCGTCACAGACACTCTGTCCTACACACACCACACACTCTCTAATGGCCACGGTACTACACCGCAGACAGACTCACATTCAAGAGTTTCACAGAAATGCCCATTCACACATACACAATACACAAGCTACACTCGATGCATGGCACCACGCTACACGGCTTCGCTCTCCCTCCAGCCCATCTCACACTCAGGAGTGCTCTCACACCCACCTACACGCGGCCCACACAGACACAACGGTTCTACTATTCTGTATCTCTCCCACGAGCCGCACCCCCAGGCACATCTGTGCAGTGCATCCCCCCACCCGGCCGACTCCGGCAAGAGGCTTCCCGCTCGGTGTGCAGCGGCCACAGTGGCCAGGAATTAAAATGCAGCGAGGAGGAGCCGGGCGCGTCAGCACCGCGTCTCCAGGAGCGCACGGCGCACACGGTCGCCGCCGCCCCGCCCGCCCCGAGCCGCCGGGCCAGCTAGCGGAGGAGCAGGTGCTCGGAGCCCAGCCGCGCCAGCCTCGCGCGGCCGCTGCCCAAGTTCGCCCGGGGCCCGAGGAGGATTCTCCCGGGCAACCGGGAGACGAGCGCAAGCCCACGCCACCGCCACCGCGGGCTTGGAATCTCGAGAGGAGAAGCGCGCGCAGAGCCGCGAGTCCGGGTCACCCCCCGGAGGTGTTGCCGGGGCTCCGCAGTCCCCAGCTCCTGGCGCCGCCTGGACAGAGAGGAGAAGAGGCAAGGGACAGCAAGGCCGGGCTTTTCTGGAGACGCGAGGCACTCGGGAGAGCTGGGGGAAGAAGCCACACTTCCCTCTGGCCAGCAGCCTTGAAGGGGCCCGGCAGCGAACAACCTCCCGCAGGACGCCCTGAGAAGCCCCCAGCCACAGGCGAGAACCGGCACATCGCAGGGCTCGGGCGCGGGACTTGGGGAGCATTGACGATCTTGGCCGGGCGCAGCCCGGGGAGCAGTGAGAAGGAAGGGAAAGAGGACAGCAGCCGGCAGTGCGACCACTCACCCCAGTACACACCCACCCTACCGCCAAGCCGGGAGCCGCGGTGCGCCTCTGGGGGCGCTCGTGCCTTGTCGCCTTCTCTCCCGTGTCCCAGCACCGCTGGGCTACGGGCCGGGCTGCTGGGGGTCCCCGGGGATGTCCAAATCAGGCATGGTGGCCGAGTGGCCCCTCTGCCAGGACCAGCGTAAAAGCTGGGGTTAGGCGGGGCAGGGGGGGCTCAGCTCAGGGTCCCCCGAGGTCCAGGACGAGGGGAGGCGGGCGCAGCGCCCAGGAACTGGAGAGGCGGCTCCCAGTGGGGTCCCTCCAGAAGTAGTGCCCGGCCCCGGGCATCCTCCAGGAAAACTAGGGGCCAGGAGAGCCTGGGAGGCGCTCGGGAGAGGCCAGTGCCAGGGGCGGCGGGCCGAGGCGGCGCTCAGTCCCGGGCGGGCGCCCGCGGAGGCGGCAGCGGCGGCGCCGGGCGGGCATGCCGCGCCACCGGAGCTCCTTTCGGGCGCACGCTTCCCTGGCGCGGGCTGCGCGCGGTTGCCGCTGCTGCTGCTTCCACTGCTGCTGCGGACTCCCATGGCGGCTCCGCCCGGCCGGGGCCGCCGCCGCTGCCGCCAGCCGCGGGCTGAATGAATGAGCCGGAGCGGCGGAGCCGGGCTGCCCGCGGCCGCGCTCGCCGGCCCGGGACGCTTCCGCATGGCCCGCGAGGAGCCGGCGCCCGCGGCGGTGGTGGCGGCCGGGCAGCCCGGGGGTGGCAGAGGTGGCGAGCGGGCGCTGCAGGGGCCGGGGGTCACCCGCAGGGGGCGGCCGTCACTGAGCCGCGCTAAACTGCACGGGCTGCGGCACATGTGCGCCGGGCGCACGGCGGCGGGGGGCTCCTTTCAGCGGCGCGCGCTGTGGGTGCTGGCCTTCTGCACGTCCCTCGGCTTGTTGCTGTCCTGGTCCTCGAACCGCCTGCTCTACTGGCTCAGCTTCCCGTCGCATACGCGGGTGCACCGCGAGTGGAGCCGCCAGCTGCCCTTCCCCGCCGTCACCGTGTGCAACAACAACCCGCTGCGCTTCCCGCGCCTCTCCAAGGGGGACCTGTACTATGCCGGCCACTGGCTCGGGCTGCTGCTGCCCAATCGCACGGCGCGCCCCCTGGTCGGCGAGCTGCTGCGGGGCGACGAGCCGCGCCGCCAGTGGTTCCGCAAGCTGGCCGACTTCCGCCTCTTCCTGCCGCCGCGCCACTTCGAGGGCATCAGCGCCGCCTTCATGGACCGCCTGGGCCACCAGCTCGAGGACATGCTGCTCTCCTGCAAGTACCGCGGCGAGCTCTGCGGGCCGCACAACTTCTCCTCCGTGAGTTGCCCTGCGCGCGAACCCGCTCCCGCTCCCCCTGCGCCCCACTCCCTGGGAGTCAGGAGGCCCTCAGGGCTCTCCATCAGACTCCTCCTTTGCGGTGTCACCATTCCAGGATGCCAAGGTGGACCCCACCCTTGGGTCCCCTGAGTCTTCTCCAGGTGTGGAAACTTGGACTTAACTGGGGGAGGAGTCAGCTGTCCAGGCCCGTCTCCCAGAGTTCAGCCCGCACGCCCCTCGCTCTACTCCTTATGATCCTGTCTGTGCATACTGCCTTCCACCCTTCCTGCCCTCATCCCCAGGCCCACAGGACTCCAAGCGACTGCTCCGTGTCTGGGGTGTAGGGATCTTAGTGTGGGCTTGTCTTTGGGAAACCAATAGGAAGCTCTTCAAAACCGGGCCATCAGGAGAATCAGGCAGAGTCCCTGCGCAGGCTGACCACCCTAAAGAGCTTATGGCTTCAGAGTTCCAAAGCACTTAGGGTCTATCTAGGAGGACTTAGGAGGAAACTCCAGGAATATCTACCAGCACTGACGCTTGTACACAGCTCGGTGGGAGAGGCAGCAGCAGCCTTCGGCTACTTTGCGCTGGAGTCTGGAGCAGCCAGGGGAAGGCAGCAGTGGTGGGCTGGGGTGCGGCCCTCCCCTAAGGTGTGAGTGTGGGTCTCTGGTCTGGAGGAATGCTCTGCAGCGCGACAGGACGTGGATGCACACAGCCGGGGCCAGAAGAAGCTGTGCTGGGGATTTGTAAACCATTTGCTGTGCTGGTTCCCCCCTGCCGTGGGTCTGGATAACGCAGCTGTCCGACAGAAGGTATCTGCCTTGTGCAGTCTGCCTTGGAGGAGCTCTGATGCCAGGCCCCAGCATGGCACAAGCCTGCCCAGCCATTCGTGTGTAAATGCCCCTTAGGTGGGTTTGGGCTTTTCCACTAGTGCAGAGAAGGCTGGTGTGTGTGTGTGTTTATTGATAGAGCTCTGGTGGTGACTTCGATGGCCCTGATTCATCACTCCTGACAGTCTCGTTTCTGACAAAGCTTTTTCTGGGATGGTAAAGAGATGCGACGGTTCCAACAGGTGTTGGCATGATGCTGGTCATCCCAGGTCTCTCATTGGCTGGTTAGGCTATTCCTTGTCTGGGATGGCAACCCTGGCTTCAGTCTTGTCCTCCTGGCTTTGCTTTAAGCCTGTAGATAGAGGAGCCCTGAATTATCCATTTCCCAAACATGCCTTGTTTTCTGGGCTTTTCGGCCAGCCTTAAAAGACTGTCTCCCTGGTGGCTCCCTGCCTTGGCAAGCAGGCGATGCCATTAACATATGCTCCTAAGTGACTTCTTCCAGAACTTCAAGCACGATTCTGAGATCCACAAAGGTGAAGGAATGAAGGCAGTGAACTCTTGTTATTTATTGTTCATTGGCTGACTGCTAATTAGCACCCTCTAGAGTTAGATTGAATTTCAAGGTTACATGCGAGTATCAGCAGGCCCTAGCTCCAGCTCCAAGTGTTATAACACGGCCCATGAAATGTATTTCTGAACATCTGACTGCTGCTTTGCTAAGTGTGTGGAATTGCATCCTAACAGCCAGAATGCACTTTTGATATTCACCACAGCCCTGCATTAGCAATGAGTTTTATTCTCATTTTTTAAATGAAGAAAATGAGGCTCTAAAAAGCTGTCCAATGCCCTGAGCCAGCAAGTTCTAAGTCCAGCTTTGCATACCACCAAATGCATTGCACAGAAGCTACAAGTAACCCTTCATCTCTGACTTTGGTTTTTTCTTCTCTCAGAGGACCCTTGGTTAGGACTCTTGTTCCCCCCACCCAGTCCTAGCCCTCTGAGGGGCTGGGAGAGTGGAAAGCAGAGCTACCCTAGGGTCCCGGTGCTCAGAGTCTTGGCAACATGTTTGGGGCATGCAGAGGCCAGAGCGCCTTCCGGAGCCACCTGACTTCAACCTCTGCCGCAGGCATGGCAGTGAGCTGGGTGGGCCAGTGGTTAAGGAGTTGAGGAGAGTAGGGTCGTCCCCACTGGGGCACGCCTTTCTCTTACCTTCCTGTACCCTGCCTCCCTTCATCTGAGAGTTTGCGGGCTCACACTCACCCAAGCAAAAGTAATACTTCCATTCACCAAAGGTATGTGGTCCTGGACACTCAAAGTGACCCCTAGTGGCTTTCCATCATGGCCCTGTCCTGGGAGTTTCCAGTTCCTTAACATTGTATGCTGTAGGTTTTCCCAAGGACCTCTGAATTAAAGTCTTCACCCCTCTATCTGTAGAAGCCAGAAGCTATTTTGGGGGAACCCCAAATACAGAGCAGGCCTATCAGGCGTATCTTCTTTTCACCACACTGCCCTGTCTCAAGCTTTTGTCATCTTTGATGGAGTGGCCCTATAGTGGCTAAGAATATGACTTCTCAAGCTGCACTGACTGGGCTCAAATCCCGCGTGCCCTTGGGCAAGTGACTTAAGCTCTCTGCCCTTCGGTTTCCTAATCCAAGATTTCCTGTTGTCAGGTGTCACCCACATCAAGACCCTTGGCTTAATTGCTCTAGGGAACACCAGTGAAATGCGTTTCCGATGAGAGCCAGGCCATTTCTGGATATTTATTCCTTCTGGGGGAAAAGTGGGAAGCAGGATGCCAAGCACTCCCCAGACACCTGTGCCGCCCCAATCCTAAGAGCACTAGTGCAACAGGTGAGGGGCCGGTTCCAAGGGAGACCTTTGAGGGATGTTGCAACTGTCCCACTCAATCCAGTTAGTACCATGGTGGAGATCAACCCAGCAAGGGAGAGGGGTGTGTGGTGGGTCTGATTCTCCAGGCCCACGGAGGATGTGTGTATTCACAGCGCCTCTCTGTGTTGCAGCTGTGCAAGAGTTAATCACTCAGTGGTCAGAGAAAGCAGCTCCCGCTTCTGAATGCCCGTGTTGTTTCTCTGCCACCAGCTGTGATCTTGGGCTCTGCACACTCTGGCCCTGCTGGGGGTGGAGGAAAGCGGCCTTTCCAATAATTGGGCACGATGCAACTGGGAGGCTGAGCTATCTGGGTATCGGGGCCTTGGAAAAGGGACTGAGGGCTTGGGAACAGCAGCCATCAGAGGCCAATCCAGGGTCCGCTGCAAGAACAAGGAGCAGTGGTCCTCTCTGGCAGATGGCATGGATCAGAGGAGAGTGTCAGGCAGAACTTGGCTTGGGCTTCACCTCTGTCCTTTCCTAGCTATGTGTCTTGGGCAGATGCTTTGCTCTCTGAACTTCTGGTAGTAATTCCTGCCTCAGAGAGCAAGGATGGAGATAACATATGTGCAGTAACTGGCACATGCCTAGGCAGTAGTGGGCGCTCAATATTCGAAAGGCTTGGTGTCTTGGCATCTGATGGTGGCAGTTATTAATTAGTATTAATATAATTATCATATCTTATCATGACCACTTACCTGAGTGGGGCTAGGCTTATTTCCTAGTTTGTTCACTCAATTAACCAGCATCTATTGAGTGTCAGCTATATGCCAAGTTCTGTACTGGCAGCTGGGGGTATAAAATGAAATACGGTGTAGTGCATGTTCCCCAGGCACTTGCAGTGTTATTGAGGAAAGAGATGTGTGACCATGTGCCAGGGCAGCCAGAGGTGCTGTCTGGGCTCAGAGGAATATGCAGATCAGACTGGGGACTCCCCAATAGCTTCCTGGCAGAGGTGATGTCTGAGCTGAATCTTGAAGGGTAAGTAGGAGTCCCAGAGAAGGAGAGAGGATTTCATTGGAGGGGACAGAATGTCCAAATGGGAGAGTGCAGAGGCATGAAAGGAGATTGTACACAAGCCTTTGAGGCCCTGAGACCGGTTCTAGGTGGCTGGAGGGAGGGGCTGGATGTGCTGAGGTGGGGGCGGGATCCAGGGGTGATGATGCAATGGTGTGATGGGTCGCCGGGAACCAAACTCAAGTTTTTGAACTTTGAAGCAAAAACTGACTTCTTTCACTATTGGCTGTTAGGCTGTAGAGGAAGACTTCCCCTGTGTTGTCTGAATGCCCCAGCTTAACACCATACCTTAACTGCATCAGGGGCCACTGCTCCCTGCTTCTTTCCCCCTTTCCTACCTGCCTTTGCAAGAGTTAACCTTGACTTCAGATTTTGGACTATGCCTATGTACTAAAAGCCAAGGAAACGGCATTTGGTTTCATCGCATTTTGTCACATCAAGCAAGCTGGTTGCTACTTGCCAGGACAGAAAACAAGAAATCATTTCAGCAACATATTGTTTAAAATCAGCTAATTCTGTTGAAATGGTGCTATGCCAGGCAGTCCAGTAGTTGTGAGGATGGCTAGCTTTAAGGAGTCAAGAAAGTTACTGTTCTTTAGACAAAGAGGAATAAATGAGCTAATACCTGTAAAGTGCTTAGAACCATTTCTGGCACCAAGTAAACATGCAAGAAATATGAGCTATTTCCATTATGATTACGTGCAGTGGGCGTTTTGAGTGAAGGACAAAGGCAGATAGCATTGGGCAGTTGTGCTGTGCCAGATCCTGGCATGTTGCACGTCATCTCAATTCTTGCAATAACCCTGGCAGGTTATTTGAGAATCCACATTTTGCAAATGGGGAAACTGCACTTTGGGGAGCATCTGTAATCTACCTAAAGTCATAGAGCCAGCAGGTGACAAAGCTGGGATTCCAACCCAAGTCCTCGTGACTGCAAAGGCATGTGCTCTTTCTGCAGCTGGGTGAGGAAGGAGCAGTGTTGGTGGGAGGCAGGGGGTTGTCCTGGGAAATCCAGTCCAGCCTCAGCTTTGCCCTGGCCAGCTGGGTGACCTTGGCCTCAGGACCTTCCTCTGTAATATGCAGGCATGAGCCAAATGACCAATGGGACTTAGCTGAAAAGTTCTCCATTCTAGTGGGCAATCAGGGGGAAAGAGGGTTTAAATAGTGCAGATGGTGCGAGCCTTTCAGCCAGCCATTTCTTTTCTTTGCAGAGCTGAAACAGTGATTAAGGGGTGAATGTACAAGTTACTGAAGTGCTAGAGACAGGACGGTGATTAAATAGACATTTATACAAGGAACATGAAAAGACCTCCTCCAGTTATTTGACTTCAGGGAAATTAGTTTAGGGAATCAAATGTAAACTCTGTTCAGGTCTGCAGATATCCAAATTGACCAACGTCAGGCTGATTCTGATAGTGGCTATTTTGGGGACACTGTGGCCAGTCATGAAGGCATCAATCAGATGTCTGCCCAGTTGAGAAGGGCTGGAGGAATAGCCAGGCCATTTGCTCCATGTGTCAGTAGCTTTCATTCTCCTAAGTGATTTGCTTGGATCAGCTACTCAGAGATTCAATCCACTAATGCAGATTAAGTGCCTACTGTGTGCCAGGCACTGAACCACAAAGATGACCATGAATCTGATCTGTTTCTGGTACACAGGCCTGCAAAGGTAGGTCATTGTACTTCATGAGGGTGCCTGGATCTAAAAGGAGCTGCCTGTCATACAGAGAGTGGGGCTGGGAATGCAATCGCCTAGGATTTGTGTTGGGCACCTGTGACATACACAGTCACATTCAACTTTCCCAGAATCGAATGAGTGTTATGAAACCCATTTTCCAGATGAGGAAACCAAGGCCCAGGGGGAGGTACGAAGTTACACAGCTGGGATGAATCCTAGCAGCAGAGTTAGGATTCAACCAAAGATCAGCCCAGGTACAAAGCTGATGGATGTCCTTCCCTAGGACTCCAGTCTGCCGACACTCAGAGATGCTGGTGAGAACAAACCCTTCCAAAGAAGGTATCACTCACACTCTTCCAAGCCTGAACTGAAGTTTTGTTCACTGCAAGTTGCTGTCATCCTGGGTTCCAAGACCTGCAACCCCAAGAAGGAAAGACCGTTCTTAAGAGTACAAGGAAGAGAAGTAGGTCAGTCTATGGAGGGGAATCTACCCAGGAGTTGTGAAAAAGTTTGACGTATGCCACAACTAAATCGCCATTTTCAATCTTTCAAGGACACTGGTAACTTGAAGTCCAGGGTAAGGAAATGTTGCCAAACTGAGATCCAGCTCAGGCCTGTGCTAACAAATAGATGACTCACCCATAATTGGAACATGAATTGTTGGTAAAACAAATAGAGGCTGCTAACGTACCCAGGAAGTTTGTTCTCCTGAGCATGTCAAATATCTCCCCTGACACCATTGTTTATACTATTAATTTGCTAAGTAAATTGTTTCCTCTGATTCCACACACATTTATTGAGCTCCTGCTCTCTACCGGACACTTTTACATTCGTTATTTTATTTCAGCCTGACAACGCATCAGAGAGGAAAGTATTCTTTTCTCCCTAGTACAGACAAGGAAACTGAGGCACAGAGTGGTTTTTAGTACCCAGCCCAAGGTCATGGACAGAAGCCCTGATCTTAGGGCTCCAAAGTCAATGCTCCTTGCATTACATCACAATTGTTCCCTGGTGCAGCTTTGGCCAGACAAACCTGCATTTCTAATTAGCAGAGTCTTAATTTATTATACCTAGATAGGGTGTGATAATGTACTTGGCTATCTCATTTTATCTCTGCAGCAATGGAGAGCACTTATTGTAATCTATTGCCTGCCTAACTCCAGAAGGGGGGGGAGCTTGCCCAGGGTCACAAGACATGGAAATGGAAAAAGAGCCAGAATTTGAACTCAGGTCTCCTAAGGGTCCATGCGCCTCTTCCTCCCCCAGCTCCTCTGTTGCTGGTCAGGGTGAGTTTGAGGGGATTTTACCTGCCCTGGAAGATTTTCTTAGGGAAAAATATGATAGTCTTGTGAGTACATTGCAGAAAAGCATCAGTACTGAAACTGGCTGCGGAGAAGAGATGTGGTGGCTGCCTTCCCTTATCTCTGCCCAGAGACCAACCCTCCCTCCCCAGGCAGGTCTGTTCCAGCACACTCCAATTGGCAGTAGACGAATAGGGAGCCCTCAAGAGGGGCTCACACTTTAGCATGCCCAGATTCCTAGGTCCTCAATAGAGATCTGACTCAGTGGGTTGGGACAGGGCCTGAGATTTGCCTTTCTAACAATCTCCCAGTAACCCAGACACTGCTAGTTCATGGACCACCCACACTTTGAGAGACAGGGCTGGGGCCTCCTTGGAACCCATGAATGCTGATAAGGAGGGACCCGTGTGGCTCTCTCAGCAGTGTCGGATTCACTGGTCTGTAAGTGTGCTTGTGGGATGAGCATCCCACAGGGAACCAGGGAAGGGGAAGGGTGCTAGGGAGGGGTGCTGGGCTCCCGATGAACCCAGGACGATGTGCAGTAGTAGCAGATGTATCACTGTCCCCAGGTGGCCTTCTACCATATCAGAGCAGGGTCAGCAGAGGGCCAGGGTCAAAGGCCATGTAGTAGGCTGCATAACGGTCCCTCAAAGATGTCCACCACCTCATCCCTAGAACCTGTCAACACGTTACCTGATGCGACCAAAGAGACTTTGCAGATGTGATTAAGTTAAGGATTTGAGATGGGGAGAATATCCTGGACTATCTGGTTGGGCCCATGGTGATCATGGATCCTTATAAATGACAAAAGGGGGCCGGAGCCTCAGAGTGAGAGGAGACATAACCATTGAAGCAGAAGTCACAGATTTGAAGACATTACTTTGATAGCTTTGAAGACGGAGAAAGGGGCCATGTGTCAAGGAAAGTGGGTGGCCTCGAGACGCAGGAGAAGGCATGGAGACAGATTCTGTCCCAGTGCCTCCAGAAAGAGTGTAGCCTTGCCAACAACACCGTGATTTTAGCCAGTGAGACTCA
Organism: Lepilemur ruficaudatus; assembly: GCA_963574885.1. Lineage (NCBI taxonomy): Eukaryota > Metazoa > Chordata > Mammalia > Primates > Lepilemuridae > Lepilemur > Lepilemur ruficaudatus. The sequence goes on from CAUYRT010048794.1 coordinate 12,386, forward strand.
CTTCCAACTTCTGACCTCCAGAACTATAAGATAATAAATTTGTGTTGTTTGATGCTACTAAGGCTTGTGGTGATTTGTTATAGCAGTGATAGGAAGCTAATACAGGCATCATTTTTTTCTGTACAAAATGCTTTCTATGACAGACCTAAATCTGCATACAGAACCAGGCTGGGTAGTTTTGGAACAAAGTCTGTCCAAAAATCAAGAAGATAAAAGAATTTGTAACAAACAAGCATCTAGTTTCAAAAATGGCATGGGGGTCTTTTAACCACACATTCATGCTAGATTGGGAATCTGGATCCCAGAAACTTAGAAAGGAGGTGGTTAGGGGGCGTAGAAAGAAGGTTGCCTCAGGAGTCGGACAGACTCAAGGTCAAATCCCAGCTCTGCCAGGTCTTAGCTGGTGGCTGCTTACCCTCACTGAGACCCTATGTCCTCATTTGTAAATCACAGATACTTCCCTTGCAGGGTAGTTGTGAAAATTAAAGATAATTCATCAAAAAATTATTGAGAGTCAGCCATAGACTAGTCTTGGTGGACAGAAGTTGAGTGTAAGTACAGAAAGTGTCTCTACCCTCATGTATGCAAAAGCACAGCACAGGTGTGTAGGTGCTCGATAAGTGTGAGCCATCACTATCATCCTCATCATCACTAAAATAGGTGACGCCCTCACTTCTTCCAAGAAAGACTTTCAAGACCCAAGAAGAATAGCCTTCAATGGCCCCCTCTAGATGTTGTCGCAATTCTAGCCAGGAAACATCATGTCATTTTCATATCACAACTCTCTGGGTAGGTCAGAGCCCTTTGGTGTTTCTTCCCCCATTCGGTACCCTGACCAAAGTTATAAATCAGAGAGGGTGATTGGGTCACTTAAGATCACACCGCAGGTCACTGGGGAGCTTGAAATAGACTCTGGGGATATTTGTACTTTAGCCTACAAATGATACTTTGTATCACAGCAGTGTCAGTTTCTTCCTCTGTCTTCTTCCAAAACATGCATTCTGACCATCCCCTCCTGATTCTGATGGCATGTCTGATCTGAAAGTTGTTGATACTCTGATCTCTGGAAGTGAAGGGTTTTAATCTTCTCTTGGAACCCCTCCCAACGAAAATTATTTTCCCACTTTGAAATGGCACGGGCATCCACTGTGAACTCACATCCATAAATCTAAGCCTACCGCTCAGGAAAGCAGATGAGGTTTGATTCTGCTTCTCAGCACAGTCTCACAGAGCAAATTATGGAAAAAATTTGATTTATAGGAGCACCTCAAAGGCTCTGGAGTGAGACGCGTGTTTATTCACTTTATTACCATTTATTTTACACTATCTCTTTACGCTCCCTGCACATGGATTTGAAAGACTATTTGGATAGATGCTTATGGCCTGCCAGATTGCATGGCCCTGTTGAGGCTCATGCCTCTCTTCAGTGATGCTGCCAGCAGTTCAGGTTGAGGGATCCTCATGCCAGCGTTGGGGGCAAAGCCCAGCCTATTACAAGTGGACAAGGGGACTCTAGCCCAAAGTTTGAGCCTGAACTTTACAAAGTTATGTTTGTATGGTACTTGATGTGAATTTCCAGCTGCAACTGCAGGATGAATACAGGCAGGCTTGATTTAAGATTCAAATATCTCAGAACAGCTGGCGATATTTAACATCGCTATAATTACATTACATTTCTGATGGTACATGGAGTCAGAGCCTTTTTTGTTGTTGTTGAATATTCTATAAGCATCAAATATTTTAACCAGCCAGGGAAACATGACTGTGTTTTTCACAACTAAGTAGTTTCATTTTTAAAATTCCGGCTAGGGATGAGTATCTCAGGCTTTAATCTTTTGCCCTGTCTTTGGAACGGCAAGAGCAATGTCCCCTCTGCTGTGGCTGAGGAGGTCGGTTAGGTGGGCTGTGAAACTGGGGAAAGGAGAAAAATGGAGCAGGAACTAGTTGGCACCCTCTGTGTACCGGGAGGGATGGTATCAACTTGCCGAAAGTGGCATTGCTGATAAATGGTATAGCTAGGGTCAGCTAGGATCTCTACAAAGGTAGTTCTGCCAACTAAGGTGGAGTGAGTTGCCAGGAAGTAGGACAGAAAAGAGAGAAAACAAGACAAAGGAAGACTTACTATGCATAAGGCTCTGATATATGCATTTCATTTGTTATCTTCTTTAATCCTCAGGACAGCTGTGAGGATTAATTACTGTTATACCCATTTTACAGATAAGGAAACCAAGGCTCAGAAGGTTAATGGGGGAAGTGGTGATGAGGAAATGCATCTCACCCTCTTAGAAGATCATATTTTGAATATTTAATTTACACTGAACCCTGGCTCCTTCACTCTGATCAGCCCTCTCCCCTGCCCTATGTTCCAAGAAGCTTAACCAGCCAGCAAGGCAGGAAAATACCTATTACCTTTGCCAACCTCCCTCTGCCCACCCTTTTGGAGTCACGAGTTCATGGCCTGGAGTCACAAAGCCAAGTCATTGCTGAGATGCTTGTCTCTTTCCAAGGAATTTTCCAATTTCCATGCCCTTGCTCAGGCTGTTCCCTTCCCCTGGATGCCCTGATCTACCATCTCTGCCTCTGCAGCCCTGTCTACTGTACGTGGCTGGGTGCTCAGATGTGCCCAGAATGCGCCTGGAAGGATGCCTGAGATCCGATGATGGGCTGCCTCTGAGCAGGGGCCTGGAGGATGGGTCAGATGGGCGGGAGGGAACCCTGTTTCTCACCCTGCGTCCTTATCTATGGCCTGAGTCCTTTTAACCGGCTATACATACGTATGTATAGCATACAACAAATCAACACAAGAAACAAAACAATAATACTGGGTTTTTTTGTTTGTTTGTTTAAAAATCTCTGCTGTGGTTATCTGAGACCACTCCTCCATACAAATCATCTGTAAGTAAAGAGATATGTTCTGCCCTTTCAACCACACTAAACTCACTCTGTGGATGCCCCTCTTAGGACCTTTTCCTTCCTTGGCCTTTTATTGAAACCCTATATATACACTCAGTTTCCCTCCTTACCAACTATCATCTCCTTGAGGGCAAGAACCATGCCGGGCTCCATCCTGCAGCTGCCCCGGCACCTGACACTATGCCCTAGGGACAGCAAGTTCCCCATCTGGATATTGAGTTATTGAAATGAGAAATAGGACGGTTCCACCAAAATCTATGTGGACTCATTCTGTCGTTCATTAATACATTCAGTGAAGAGTTACGGAGGCCTGCGTGGGCCAGGCATTCTGGTAGATGTGGGACACAGAGGGAAATGGGTCGGGTCCTCCCCCACAGAGCCCCCATCCTGGAGCCCTGCTTTCCAAGTCTCCCCGAGCCTCAGAGCCACAGGGAGGGCTTGTTTTAAAAAATCTCTGGCTCCAAACCGGAACTACTGAGTCAGAATTTATAAGGGAGAGGCCCAGCAACCTATTTTTAATATGCACCCCAGGTGACTGAGGATTTGAGAAAAACATGGTATATTGCAGGCTGGAAGGGCAGATAATATGCAAGTAAACAAATAAATGAGCAAGACTGTTTCCAATATGAATAAGTGCTGTGAAGGCAAAAATAATAATAATAATAATAATAATAAGGGCATCTGATAGAGGGTGGCAGGAGCTGCCTGAGGACAGGGAGCAGGGAAGGATCGATTCCCTGGGGAAGTGACATCTTTGTTGGGATCTGGGAGATGAGGAAGAGGAAACTCCTCAGGGACCAGGGAAAAGCATTCCAAACAGGGGGAACAGCAAACCAAAAACCCTGAGTCGGGGAAGAATCTGCCTCTTTCCTTCCAACACTGGAGAACCCAGTTCCAGCAGCTCAGTCTCTGGTTCTTTGTATCGTGGGCACATCTGGCTTCTTCCAAAGTGTGGCTGCCTCTCTCACCCACACGCAGTGTGAGAGAGCAGCAGGATTTTAGCAGTTCTGGAAATACTGACCTCCGGAATGCTAATGTAATGTAGCTTGAGATCCTTGGGCTGAACTTTCCTTTAAAAAATAACTCCAAGAGAGCAGAAAAAAACTGCAGCACAAAGAATCCAATCACAAATCCTGTCTAAGGGCAGCTCGGTGAGGCCAACAGAGCCAGGCCCTTATTTTGGAGTACTATATTCCAGGTAATTAGAAGCACAGTCCTCTGCTGATTAATCTTCATGAGGGGAAAGGTCTTAAGCCTTTGATGTTCAGATACAGTTTCCTTTTTCGGTCTCTGAAGTGCTAGATCAGATGGCTGGTTGCCCACAGCGAAAACAGACCCCTTCCCCTGCTTTGGGTTGCACGGAGGACTTGCAAATCTTTCACTTCTGTTCGTCTTCATGGTAACCATGTGGCACAGAAAAGCACACAGTGTTGTTCCTATTTTACAGATGGGACAACTGAGGCTCAGGGAGGAGCATTGATTGGCCCAAGTTTACCCAGCTGGTGCCAGAGCCAGGTCAGTTCTGACTGCTGCTGCAGAGCTGGCTCACGGTGGTGAATGGCTACTAGGAGTCTAAATCTGTCCTTCTGCAAGTGTCAATGTCACTGTCACCTCCTGGAGGAAGTCTTCCCTGATCCCAGTAGAGGGCATTGTGCAACCTGGTTGGGGAGTTGAATCCTTGACCGGGAGGGCCCACGGCAGTGCCTGGGTTACCTACAGACAAAATCCCTCAGATTTCAATACCTTTTACATGGTGTGTGAGAATCACCTGGGGATATCATGAAAATGCAGATTCTGGTTCAGCAAGTGGGACCTGAGGCCCTGCATTTCTGACAAGCTCCCAAGGGACACCAATGCCACAGGTACATGGGCCACGCTTTATGTAGCTAGGATCTACAAGACTGGAGGAGAAAACGCATGGAGTAAGAGAGAAAGAAGGACCTCTGGCCCCAGACAGACCTGGGTGCCTAACAACACTACACTTTATTGTGTGTTACAATGCGTCGTCCCTTTTGGACCGAGGACAAGGTGGGCCCACCTTGTCCGGAAACCTGCGCTGAGAAGCAAAGGCACTTCTAGACTAGACCTTCAGGCTGCTGCTCTTTAGAAATGCAGACAGCGCAGCGATTGGTAGGTCTCTATTAAGGATAACTCTTCCCTTTGTCTTTATGTGATACCGGAACAAGTCATGGAGAGAGACCTTGTGAATGGAGAGATGGCAACAGAGTCACGTACCTTCAAAATGAGTTCCCCTCAAGGATGAGCCATGAGATATTTCTGCTCCCTTTTCTGATTCTGTAGATATCAGTGGACGTGTCTGTGAGTCCACAAGAGGTGGCAATCCAAGGTGAGCCTCTGGCTGGATCACAGTAATCAGTTTTTGTCTTTGAGTGGCATGTTGCTACTGGGTCGGGGAGAAAGCTTTCAACTGAGGGAGCTTTGCCAATAACAGGACGTTTCTAGGTAATGCAACTAGAAGCCTGCGCTTTTGTTGCCGTAAGTCCATTAGTTAAAACTGCTAAGGCAGCTCACAAACCATGCCTTGGACTGTTCACTCAAATTCATAACTTTATTTTTTTTTTTAGTCATTCATTCCTTTGTTCATTGTTTTATTCATTCACTGATTGACAGCTTCATTTACTCATCCATACATTTATTGAGAACCTTCTATATACCAGGCACTGTGCCGGGCACTAATTATAACAAAGTGAATCCACTCCAAGTCATCAATTCAATCTCCCTGCTCCTGTAGTATCCCGTAGCCAGGCAACAGACTAGACCCTCAGTGGCCTCTGTAGTTCAGTGCTGAAAAACTGGCCCATCCATTTGTCATCTTTAGTCTGAGACTCTGCCCTGCTTTGAGATGTCATGTGGTTCTATTCTACAAGATCAGGCCAAGCACCCAGGAAATCTCCAATTCTTGCCCCTGCATGTCATGCCTTCTGGCATGCTGAGCTGCTTGTAGTCTCTGAATCTGCCACGCTCTTCCGAGCCTTTGCATATGCTGTTCTCTCAGCCCGGAATGTCCTGCACCCCCCTTGTCTGGCCCGTGCTGCAGACGGCCTCTGGTGCCCTGAGAGACTTTGCATGGAGTGGGTAAGAGTGAAGGCTCGGGGCCCAAGTCTTGAGTTTTCCATGGACAGAGTCTATCCAGCAGTTTCACATCTTTATTTGGATTTGCACAATAGCTCCAGGGGAAGGTAGCAGAAGAATCGCAAATCCCAGACGAGTGGAGTGACTTTCTCAAGGTCACAAAGCTAGGAAGAGGCCAGGTCTCAGCTACAATTTAGCTCTTTCACTCCCTTTTCGGGGCTGATGCTGGTCTACAATGTACACAGAAAAGACGTCGGCTGCTGGGAGTCATTAGTTAATACCTAAAGGGCATTTTTATTCCTTTCTACTGAAGCCTAGAAGAATCTGCTCTGGCCAGACACGGAAGCTGCAGAGGAGAGCTGAGGTTATGGCGTGATGATTCAGATTTCAAAAACAGCAGGTTTTGCCTGAGATATTTAAATAACTCAGAGTTACTGCCGCCCCATGCAGGAGAGGACAACCAGGCAGTGGTATATGACTTCTGGGTGGGAGGGGAGTCGTGTGGGAGGCAGGAGTCAGGCTTCCAAGAGAGAAATTACCATTTTGTATTTATTACTTTGGCTCGCGGGAGTGCCGCAGGGACACGCTTGCTAATACATTAGATAATTGCCTCAGTTCCCCACTTCGGTTTGCAACGCACGGACAGCCCAGGTGCAGGCTTGCAGGACATGATCCGGCCCAGGACACCCAGGTGCCCAGGGCTCTCTCTGGGGTCATGAGGTGCTGGTGAGGAGGGATGGGGTAGTGCCAGAAGGGAGGGGGGCTCTCCATCCTCAGATAGCAGGGGACACCAGGATCATCTGGTCCCTATGCCCACACCTGCAGAGTGAAGGGAGTGCGGGAGGAGTCCTGAGCTCGGAACCGGAAAACTAGAACTGCACCCTGCCCTGGGGCGGTAGCTGCTCCTCTCTGGGTCTCTCGTGCCCATCTGGAAAATAAAGGAGATCATAAATCAGTATTTTTCAACTCTGGCTGCACATTAGAATTACCTAGGGAAATTGTTTTTAAAAATTACTAAAGCCCAAGCTCAACCCCTAGAGATTCTGATTTTGTTGACTTGGGGTTGAGCGCAGACCTAAGTATTTTTTAGGCGCAGTTGAGAGTTCGGCTAAAATATAGCCGGATAGATTCACTGATCTGCACAGTCTCTCTTACGGTAGGCATTCTAGGAGTCAAAAAAGGCAGCAAGTCAATGACCTTGAGATCCAGGGTCACTTGCTTCTGCATTTGGATTTCTACTGTCAATAATCTGTTCCCTCTTCCCGGTGAATGTTGGAGAGCTGTACACCAGGAGGCAGGAGGCAGGAGGCTCAGCTCTGTGGCTAGGAGTCAGCTAACTTGGGATCCTCGGGCCCCAATTCCCTCATCCCTAGATCGTGAGAAAGCAGCTAGAGCTGACCTACCTGCTGGCAGGCGTCGGAGCAGAGCTTGTTTTATGCTGCCCTCTAGTTTACGAAGGGCTTTCCCATGCAGCGCCTGACAGTAGAGATTACTATTCCTGTTTCATAGATGAGAAGACAGAGTCTCAATGTGATCAGGTGACTTGCCCAAGGCCATCCAGCCAGTAAGAAATGGAACCAGACAGATGTCAGTTCGAATCCTAGCAATGCCGCTTCCAAACTGACATTGACTCATCCACGAACTTTTCTGTGCCTCGGTTTCTTTATCTGTAAAATGGACAGAAATACTGCTCATCTCTACAGAGCAGTTGCAAGGAGGAAAAGCAGTAACCAGACAGGACTCCCTGTGGAGCCTGGCACAAAGCAGATAATCAGCTGATATTTTCTTACTCCTCCCTCTGCAGTTTCTCCCAGTCTCCCCTTATTCTACCCCCACCCCACTGCCCGCTAGTTTTTAAACTCTTCAAAGAATGGGACCTTCCCCCAATAAAACTTTCAGAAGAAAAAAATAATAATAACAATAACAATATAGCAATAAAAAATTATGCAAATGAAAACTATACAATACAACAACTATTTACATCTCATTTACAAAAAAAAAAAAGAATGGGACCTTGAGAGGCAATTCATTGTGTATGACCTTGAGCAAGTTGTTCCATTGCTCTGTGCCTTCATCGCCCCATCTGTAAAATGGGGATAAGAGTGGTATTTGTGATTAAGGATTCAATGGGTTGAGAGGACAGCTCTGGCACGGAGTTCTGAC
>CAUYRT010048795.1:0-62185 GCA_963574885.1 Lepilemur ruficaudatus
GGTGGCGCATGCCTGTAGTCCCAGCTACTTGGGAGGCTGAGGCAGTAGGATTGCTTGAGCCCAGGAGTTTGAGGTTGCTGTGAGCTAGGCTGATGCCACAGCACTCTAGCCCCAGCAACAGAGTCAGACTCTGTCTTACAAAAAAAAAAAAAAGAAGAAGAAGTATCTATGTATGTAAACATATCTAAACATTGGAAAAGTAATGCATTGTTTTATGATGTCAGGAAGGCTGTGACACAACTAGGCAATGGAAAATTTTCAGCTCCATTATAATCTTAAGGGACCACCATCATACAGACAGTCCATCATTGACCAAAATGTAATTATGCAGCACATGTCTGTATATATTCAGTCAGCCATCTACATCCATGGATTCAACCAACTGCAGATCAAAAATATTCAGGGAAAAAATGGATGGATACATCTGTACTGAACATGTACTGTCATTATTCCCTAAACAATATAGTGTAACAACTATTTACTTAGCATTTACTTTGTATTAGGTATTATAGGCACTTACTTTGTATTAGATATTCTAGAGATGATTTAAAGTATATGGGAGGATGTGCAAAGGTTGTATACAAATACTATTCCATTTTGTATCAGGGCCTTGAGCATCCATGGATTTTGGTATCTCAGGAGGTCCTGGAACAAATCTCCCATAGATAACAAGGGAAGATATATACATAGTTTTAAGTCTTCTTTAACTTCTCTCAGCAAAATTTTGCAGTTTTAGTGTAGAAGTGCATCTTTTTAGGATTTATTCCTAAGTATTTGATGGGTTTTAATGCCAATATAGGTGGTGTTTATTGAATTTTATTTTCCAACTGGTTTGTACTAATCCACATAAATACAATTAATTTTTGTGTATTGATCTTTTATTTGGTTTCCTTGATTAACCTGTAGATTTTTTTGGATTTTCTATGTAAACAATCATGTCATCTGCAAATAAAGACAGCTTTATTTTTTCCTTTCCAATATTCATACATTTTTCTCCTTACCTCATGGCTCAGACTATGTTGTACAGTATTGAAAGAAATAGTGATAGTAAACATCCCTGTCTCATTCTGGACCTCTGGGAGAAAGTGTTCACTAACGTACCATTAGGTATGTTAGCTGTAGGGCTTTTTATAGATACATTTCCTCAAATTAAGTATATTCCATTTCCAGTCTGCTGAGAATTTTTGTAAGTGGATATTTGATTTTATAAGTACCTTCTCCATTTGTTGAGATGATCATATGGTTTTTCTCCTTTAGTCTGTGAATATGGTAAATTGCATTGATTTCTGAATGTTTACCCAACCTTGTATTTCTGGAATAAATCCCATGTGGTCATGATATATATCATCTTTGTTTTTGTTATTAATCTCTGGATTTTCTAATATTTTGTTAAGGATGTTCATGAGAAATACAGGTTTGTTACATTTCTGTAAAGTCCATGTCAGGTTTCGGTGTTAGGGTTACGCTGAACTCATGAATTGGAGCATATTCTTTAGAACATGTCTAATCTCTAACAGTGTATATAAAGTTATTACTTTTTCTTAAGTGTTTGGAAGAATTCATCAACAAAGCATATCCTGAGCTTACAGTTATATTTGTGGGTTTTTGTGGGAAGATTTTTAATTACAGATTCAATTTATTTAATAGACATAAGACTTTTAGATTTCTTCTGCCAGTTTTAAGCTGTATTCATTTCATCTATCAATTTATTGTAACAAAGTTGTTAAGAGTATACACTGATTCCATTAATATGAAGCTTAAGAACAAGCAACACATGTTAGAGGTTAAACAGTGGTTCCTTCTAGGGGTACTGATTGAGAAGGAGCATGACCTGGAGTGACAGAGACGCTCTCTATCTTGATCTGGCTTGTTATATGGGTGGTAAAATAAGTTAAAAATTCATTAAGTGCACTTACTTTACTCTAATGTAAACACGTTAAAGTTTAAAAATTACATTAAAAATAAACTTAACGTGATTTTGATGCTCATCCAGGCTGAAAATTTTGAGTTCAACTGTGGCCTGAGAGAGCCAATTTTCAAAGTGAATGGTTCCAATGCTAGACTATTTATACCATTTTCTTCTAACAAACACAGAATTAGCTTATTTTTTATTACAAAGCAGAATTAGCTTATTCTTATCTCTTCCAATGGAGAACAGAGAAATTAATCATGTGAAATTGAGGATAATAAACTCTATTAAAATGACAAAGAATAGGTGGACTACAGATACTTTGAACGGATCTCCATTCATCTCTTCTTTCACATGTTTAAGATGAAACTAGATAGAAAATAGTTCAACTTTTTATATTCTGTGGAAAGCCTCAAGGATGAATATCATGATTTGTTGACTGGAACTGACTCTCCGACTTAAAATTGATCCTATTACAAAAATATGTTTTTCTTAAGGCAAAAAAAAAAAAGCATCAAAGGAGAAGCAAACTTTCCCTTTTACCACTCCCTCCCAGTTCCTCTCTCAGTAACAGCAGCAGACATTCATGAAGCACTTAATGTGTACTAGACACTACTTAAACCCCAAAACAAAACTTTAGGTATAATACCGATTTCATGAACAAAAAAACTGAGAAACAGGGAGTTTCAAGTTGTCTCAAGTTAATAAATGGAAAGCCAAGATTTGGCCCTGGCTCATAAAATTCTTTTTAAACTCTTTTTAAAAAGGTTGTGCTCCATTATAACCCACAACCAATTTGAGTTTTCAAACTTTTTTCCTACGTATATTAATACCTTCTTCTATATAGGTATATTTCTTTAATCAAATGGAGCCATATTATACTTGTATCCATTAATACTTAACTATTCTCCTATAGATGAATATCTAAGATATTTACCTTTTTTTCCCTTTATAAATTATATCTATACAGGTTATTTCTGAGTTACAGGTTTCCAGGAGTGGAATTGCTAGGTCAAAGTGCATTTTTCTTCCTCAGTATTTTCAATTTTTGGCAGTCAGATTTACGAAAATGTGTATTTTTTCAAAATTTGCCTCTTCCTGACATTTCTTTGTAGATAACCAATTGTCTCAGGAGTCTATAGCATCTTCTAAATCAAATCCAAATTCTTGCTCTTCGAAATTATGTTAGCTATTCATGGCCCCTTGTTCTTTTATACGCACACACAGAAGCTCCCCCTTATCTGCAGTTTTACTATCCCGAGTTTCAGAGTTTCATTTACCAGGGGTCAATCGCAGTCAAAAAATATTAAATGGAAAATTCCAGAAATAGATAATTTATAAGTTATTAAATTGTGAGCCATTCTGCATAGCATGATGAAATCTTGAGGCATCCCACTCCATCCCGCCCAGGACATGATTCATCCCCCGTTTGTCCGGCATATTCATGCTGTGGATGCTACCTACCCATTAGTCACTTAGAGTAGCTGTCTTGGTTATCAGACTGAGAAGCATAGTGTATATACAGGGTTCAGTACTATCTGCAGTTGCAGGCTTCTGAAAGTGGGGGTCTCGCAAAGTATCCCTGCAGATAAGGGAGGACTACTGTACATGTCTCCAGCAAATCGCTCAAATTCCATATCAATGTTAACAATTGTTACAATCATACAGTCTGCCATTAAGGATTTTTTCTGCCTTTCCAAACCATTCTCTTCCATCTTCCTTCCCTCTCTCCATCTCTTCCTTAACTGTGTAACAAAGACCTAAAACACAATGTTGACTACCCAACATTAACTAATAATAGTGGACATCCTTGTCCATTCCTGATCTTAAAATGAATGTGTCTAACATTCTACCCCAAGTATGTCTGTAGGATTAAGTTTTGTAAATAATTCTAACAGTTATATAAGAGAACTAAAGCATCATTTAAAAAAATGGAGGGAGGCTGAGAAAAAAATTACCTGTCAGGTACAATATACACTGTTCTGGTGACAGGTACACTGAAAGCCCTGACTTTGGCAATATACAATCCATCTATGTAACAAAAAACAGTTGAACCCCGTAAATCTACTGAAATTTTAAAAATGGGTTTCAAATCATGAATTTTAACACAAAATAAAGGGAGAGGAAGTAGCGGATTAAAGTGATAGTATACAAATTTCATTTTATATAGGAGATAATCTATAACAACTCTTTTATTCCTGAAGTTATTCATTCAAGAAATTGGTTTAAATATGTCTTTGAAATATTTAAAGCTGAAAACAGAATGTATAGATTACAGATTAACAGAGGGCCCCCAAATACAAATTTTTAAAAAAGATTTCTCCTCAGAAAAGATTAAAGCAAAACTAGCAAAGAAGGACTAGGGGGGAAGAAAGGCAGTGTGAGCATAAAATAAACTAACAAAAGACCAAGTAATTGTGGTAATACTAAAATTGAACCTAGAATTCAAAATGTTTAAAAATGTAAATAAATGGGGGAAAAATTAAGTAGTTACGAGCCTTTATGTGATAAATATAGCACCACATATATAAAGCAAAAAGAAAAAATACGTAATAGCAGTGTAGACTTTTACATTTCCCACTCCTTAAGAGATAAACAAGGATATAAAGACTCTTACCAGTGTTTACTCAGTAGTATTGATTAAATGGGTATACGACAAATTGCATTGAAGAACATACCCTTCCTAGCACCCAGGAAATATTTACAAAATGTGTTTGCTTAGCAGGCTAAAAAGAAATCCTTGATAAATTTCCAAAAGCATACCACATACACTAACAACATACGTAGCAGAACTATGAATTGTTAGGAAAAAACTAAAAATGAAATATATCCAACCACTTGGAAATTGAAATACTATCCTAAATAACCTTTCATCAAACTATCAAATTTGCAGCCACTAAATATTTAGAAAATAATGAAAACACAACATTCTTAACCTACAGGATGGAGCCAAATAAATAATCAGAAGAGATTCATAACATGAAAATGGTTCCTTTCAGAATTGAAAGGGAGATCCAGGGCTTCACAGGGTTTGTGAAAGAAAATATCAAATCAACAAAAAAGAATTGGAAGGAAGAAAAATAAGTGGACCAATTATTCAAGTCAAGAAGTAGGAATAAATAAGGGAAGTAGTAAGAGGGAATCAAAATCAAAATGCTTAAATAAATTAAAAAATAAATGATAGACGATTACTCCTTAGTGGTGAGAGAATGGAGGGTAGACTGGGGCAAACTCTTAGCTAGTCTAATCGAGAAAAAGAGAAGACAAAAAGGATATGTAATGATAAACAATATTATGTATTTAAAGCACTGAGATTGTGTGTAATTATATGCTAAAAACATTTTAAATGCAAAGTAGAATATATGAATATACAGAAAAAGGAAAATTACCAAAATTTACTTAAGAGACAGAACTCTGGGAAAAAAAAAAAAAAAAAAAAGAGAACCCTGAACAGACCTAGTACACAAGGAAATAGAAAAGATGTGAAAGAATTACCTTCAAAAGCCCAGTGTGTCTGGTTATAAATGAAACAGCTTCAACTTCAATGAACAGTAAATTCTCATGATATATAAACTATTTTAAATAAAACATTAGTTTTCCAGTTTATTCTGCCAAACTGTCATAACTTGTTAACCAAAACTAGACTAATCTCTTATGAATAAACATAGATACAAAATCCTAAACACAGTTAGGCAATAGAATATAGCAGCATTTTAAATAAATGGTTTATTATTAGACTCTATTAATATAATTGGTATCTGCCATCCATAGATCCAAAGAGAAAATCCATATAAATATATTGACATTTGAAAAAAAAATTTAACATCTGAGCCTAAAAAAATGGGCCTAATGAAGATTCTTCTTAAACATAATCTATTTCTAATCTATAAATGATACATGAAACACTAAAAATCAGACATTTATAAAATCATAAGAATGCCCATTATTATACTCATTCAACTGAAAACTATTAGAAACGATAAGAATTAAACAATGTGGCCAGTTTTTTTTAAAAAATGACACCTTTCCTACTCAAGCAGTGACTAGTTTAAAATATAATACTTATGAAGAGTCCGTATCTAAAAGCAACAGATAGATTTTTTTGGAAACTTTAAAAACCATATCAGAACTATAATAAAGAAAATTTTGGAAATTTTAATGGGGAACATGTTAAAAAACAATCCTACTATACTTCCAATGGAAAGGTCCCTAAGTGAGTGTAAACATTTGATATGTTCCAATTAAAATCCTAACAGGATACTTGGGGAAAGTAACCTAAATCATTCTGAAAGTAACATGGAAAAATAAACAGGTGGGAATAGAAAACTTTGAAAAGGGGACAATTAAACTAATTTTAAGTTTTGTCCTAACAAATTGTATGTGCTACATTATTCTAGGAATTGAAAATAAAGTGATTTTAAAACACACGTAGACACATATGATGTCAGATGCATAGTTTATGATACAAGTGTAGTACCTGTAAAGAGAAGAGAAAGATCGGGGTGGAAACAACAAAAAGTCCAGGAATATACCCAAATAAGATATAGATAGCATTTTAAAACCAGGGATAGGATGAACTGTTTGACAAATGATGTTGGCAAAATTAGTAGAGCCATTCAGAAAAAGTGTAAAATTAGATCCTTCCCTCACATCTATAACACAAATTCTAGAATGTTTAAGACTTTAGTATAGAAGTAGAGAGCCAAAAAAGAACTAAAACAAAGTGTGAATATTTAAATAATCTTGGAATACAGAAAACTTTTTTAAAGAGGAACCATAAGGACAAGATTAAGATTTGACTATATAAAAATTTTAAATTTTCCTGTAACAAAACACACCAGGGCTACTTTCCTTATATAAAGAGCTTTTCAAAGCAAGAGATAAAACCTAATAAACATATGGATAGTTAATAAACAAACAACAAAAAAAGACCTGGCTAATATAGGAAATATTGAACTTCACTAGTAATCAAAAAACATAAATTAAAACAAGATGAATTATCACTTGACACAGATGTAAAAATTTTCAATACCCAACACAGATAAAGGAAAAGAGAAAGAAATAAGAATGTAAAACTGATAAATCTTTTCTTACAATTTGGATTTGGCAAACGTTTTAAAATAGCATTCTTTACATCAGCAAAACTCCAAGGAAATTAATATATGCTTGTATGTATGTACGTATGTGGATTTTTATCACATTGTTATTTGTGACTGAAAAGTTTGAAACTTTGTGTCCAGCAATAGGAATAGTTAATATATTTCTTCTATAAAGGAATAATTTGCAACCATTAAAAAGAAGGTAGAATTTAATTGACATAGATGTTCACAATATATTATGAAAAAATTCATATTACAAAGCTACGGGCAGTATAATCCTATTGTTTTAAGAAAAAAAGGCATTCACATATAACCATCAAAGGCAAAATATTAATGGTGGTTATCTCAGGGTGTTCTGTGTTCTTATTTCTGAAAACATACAAGTATAAAAAAAAGGGGTTCTAGGTTTAAATCTTTGATAAAAATAAATATGGTACAGTGATCATCTTTACCATATACGATCATTTCTAAGAGTCTATTTTTATAAGCAAGATATAAACAAAAACAAAACAAGGCTGAAAAATGACCTGGGATTCTTATGGCAGTTTATTTACAGACTACCAAATACATCCTTTTTTATTTTTTTTTTAAACAAATGGCTTATATTACCTACATTAGATTTAACAGTTATAAGACTTTACTAAAAGTTCTTGCAAAAGAGCACAACACCTTTACAACAAACTTAATTGGGAAAAAAATTTAAGGGTGATTTTCTAATCACTTAGAGCCTCATGTGAATACAGTTAGAACTAGAAAATTGTTAAATGGGACATTTGGTAGGATGAAATAAGTTAAGACCACCAGAATTTGTTAGTCTACATAACTCTTTTCATTGTGATCAACATTTTCTGTTCTCCCCATCTTCAAATGGATCCCATGATAGCTCATTATTAATAGATTTTATTAAGAAAAAACTAGAAACATTAGAAAACATTATCTGGAGAGGCCTTTGGTAAATGACAAACTATTGTTCCCCTTACAAAACCATTTGAAATTATAAAACATTCAAAGAATTTAAAAGCAAATTATGTTTGCAAGCCTGCTCACACCAATCTTCCTCGTGCAAATAGAAAATACATTTTAATGAAAGATTCACTATCATCTAATTGTTAGATATTTTAAGTAACCATTATCTTTTTTAAAAAAACACAGGATCTTCCTTTTTTAAAGACTATCCATATATGAAATGAATAACCACTATAGGATCCTAGTTTTCAAAATTTTTTTTAAATTTTCCTATTTTTTCTGAATGGAAATTGTTTTTTTCTTAAGTAGATGTTTAAAAGCCATTTGTGTTAAACCATTAGTACAGTATTCTAAATTATTTTATTTTACTGTAACACTGGTTAGCTTAATCGGCAATTTTCCTATTAAAAAGTTAAGTATTTACTGCAGAATTTAGATATGGCTTAGAAGAACAAGCACTGGCAATCCAGTTGCCAAAAGGCTGTGGCAATCCTTCTCTCTAAGCCTCACTTCTTAGTTGTAAAGTGAGAAGACTGACCAGATAATTTTAGGCTATTGGGACATCTTGTTCAGACTTTAAAAATATCAAAAGGATATTATATCCCAGGGAATCCTTAGATCTATATTCAAATATTCAAATCTTATATTTCAGCTTTATTTAAAACAAAACCAAAAGCCCTAGGGTGAAAATCATCCAAAATTGGATTAAGCTCATAGCAAATATAGCAAAACTTTAAGTCAGAAGTACCAATCAGATTAGTTTAGAAGCATTTACTTATCTACTTTTCATTTTTCTCAAGAAGTCTTAATTTCTTACAAATTGGCCTATTCCAAAATAGCCAGATTCAACTTAAAATTTGTTTTTATCATTGAGTTTCCAGTTGTTCGCTTTCCAGAGCCTTATTTCTCTATTCAAATTTCAATTTAAAATTTTTCAAAGACAAATTTTCACTTCTTTACATTCACTTTAGTGTAATTTAGATACAGCTGAGAGTATCAAATACCACTAGCTTCTCCAGACATTTTAAAAATCTTGCTATCAGCCCACTAGAAGTATGATTTAAAGCCTTTCATGTTTATTGATCCCAAAGACTAGAACAGTATCTGGCACATTGCAGGTACTGAATATGTATTTGCTGACAAAGTGATACTCTGAATCACAGCTAAATTATTACCTTAATTCACATTCAACAAACTATTTTAATCAATAACTCCCTTAAAATTAGTATCTTAAAATTTCACAGGTAACTGCAACTATCTAACAAATAACGGATTGAAGACTTGGGAAACATACCAAGTTGCATGCAGAAAAAACTGCTGTTTCAGGAAATACAAAAGGGAATTTCACACGGAAGAATATAAAATATTTTCTTCTTTAGGTAGGCCTACCATATCTTTGGTAGGCCTTCTATTTTCATCTTCTTATTTGCAATCTGACTTACCTGCTCCTTCCCAAAATACTTAAGCAATATTTTATGTTCCTTAGATTTCACTCAAGAATACACAGTGTTTACTGCAGTTATTATAACCTATAGAACTAATGATTTCCCAAGCCTGCTTTTTATTAATCCAAATTCACTGAATTAAAGTATTAAATGTTATGGAGGGATGCATTAAGATTTTTTTGCTACCATATTTCATCAATTATAAAACACTTTTTCATATAACATTTTTGAATCTGGGATGTATCTTCTAATTGATGGCATCTTAGCATTGTGTTGTGACTTAATTGGCAACATTTTTTTCTTCTAAGTGGTATATAAAATATTGGTATGTCTCACAAGCCATGCTGTCTTAGGATAATATTGGAAGCTACAGTTCCATTTTGCAATTTCAAAGTAACAATTTCCCTGTCCTCCCAGCCACTCTCCCAATATATGTAGCTGAAATGTTTGATCAGAAAAACTATCCAAACACAGTTCAATTTTATATAAAATATTTAATTTTTAAAACACAGGCTATTAATGTCACATAAATATCTTCAATTTTAGGTTAGCTGCTTATGATCAGCAGAATTAGCAAGTGTGACTATTAAGAATAACTTAGATACTGTCACTTATAGGAAAGTCTAAACCTCTAAGACTCACCATATTAAAATTTCAGATATTTGAATACTGTAGCTATTTTGCTAAATTTCAAAATATTTCTTCACCTCCTGTAATGCAGTTTAAGTTGTTAGTAATTAATATTCAAATGAAAGCAAAATAATTTTTTCTTCCATTCATTTCTTTCTCCCCAACAAAAAAATCTCATCAAAAAATAAATGGTCAACTGGTAACAACTCATTTTATAGTAGCAAAATGGTAAATTATTCTCTTTAAAATATTCTTACTGTCATCAAACTATAATGCTTCCCACATACTATTCTGAAATGAAGGTTAACAAGTCAGAGCGCACAGAATTAACTGGCTTTAGAACTGGAGCGATTTCCATTGTATAACAGTTGTTCCAATTTAAGACTCCAATAAAAAAAAGTTACCATAACAGTCATAACAAAATGGTTAATTGGCACAACTCTAATTTCCAGAGTCTATTTTTCCATTTAGTGATAATGGAAACACTGGTTATTTACCTTTGGTTCCTTTCTAGACTTTATAATTGTGTGTGTGAACACATGCACGCAAGGTGAGTCTTGACACCATTACAGTTTAAATACGAGTTATTCCATTCTTTGTTGCTTTTAATAATTAAAAAAAAAGCTAAAGTGAACTAAAGTTCTAAGTCTGGCAGAAGTCGTAATAAACTTTACAGAGGTGAGAGGAAGGAAGACAAGAGGTTGTCTCTCACTACTTTTCTTTTCACTTCGACAAATTCAATCAAGGCAATGTTTCTAGTTAATAAAGTGAACTGAGTTGACTTTTTCTTAAAATAGCAATTACATAAATTAAAATATGGCGTTTGTCACCCTTCCCCCATTAACTTTCATAGATTTATGCAAATTCTGTTATTAACCCTTGCTTCTATACTACTGCCTTCCGATTTCCATGGCAAATGGAAACAAGAGACAATATGGTAGCCTGAAGAAAATGGTACCCTAAAATTCGCACTTAGCTATTATTTTCAACCACTTAAATGACAAAACATTTTAGAACTTCTCAGAAGTAACAAAGGTACTGACTGTAGTTCTCCCTTTCTTTGTTCTCACTCTCCTATCAAGCGAAGGTGGTAGTGAGAGGTAACACAGCCCAAAACAGGCAGAAAAGGAGATCGTGTGATAGGCAGAGGGAATGGACCTAACAGGAACTGAACAGGCAGCCCCTGCAAACTTGAGAGCTTCCTGCCTCTTCAATGCATTGATTCCCTTTAAAAGACAAAGGGGGGTAAAAGTTAACTACTTTTTCAGACCTTAAGCTTACCTGTTAAGGCACTTACTTACCCTCCCCACCCTACCCATATTTTTTCATATAAAACCCACTATTTCATTTGAATGCATTTTGCTAGGCTATGGTAATCTGCAAAACAAAACAAAAATAACGTTGACCATTTTTTTTTTTATAAAACTGTTGCATCAAGAGAAAGGTTGTGTTTTATTTTCTGAAATGAGCACAAAGTACACCTTTCACAATAACACTGAAAGCAGGTGCAAAGACTGACAGTGACCTTTGACTAAAGGTAGCTTTGTAAAAAGAAAAATACCAAATAAATCAGTGCCCCTTCTGATTGTTGTAAAACTGGAGGGGTATGGGACAGGGAAGGGATGTTTGTTACATAAAAGTTGGTCCAAACTTACAAAAAAAGCACAAATGTGCATAGTTCAGAAGATCTGCAAGAGGGCCATAAAAGGCTTATGTCCCTAAGATTAGCATACACTTAAAACTGCAAGAATACAAAATAAAACTGTTAACTAGAATTTGTGAAGATGTACAATCGATAGATCTAGTTTTAGAACAGCATGAATTTAAGCAAAGGTTTTTTTTGTCTTTTTTTTTAAACTATTGTATGCAAGACCCTTCTCCACATAAAAATAAAGCTGTTGTTGAATTAATATTATTCAAGTCTCTTGGATTGCTGCCTTAAATTGCAGCTAGAAAAGTCTTTCCAGATAAAAATGATGTGCCTGAGGAAAAACAGATACTCAGTATGGTAACCCTCTGCCTCGACCTCTGCCAGTTGATGTGCTAATGTGTCCCCTGTATCCCTGTGGATATCCAGGTCCTTGGGCAGGAGAAGTCCAGGTCTGTCCATGCATAAGACCGGGGCCACCCGGGTTTTCCTGTAAGTTACCACCATAGTTATAGTTGTGCATCTTTGCTGGCAAAGGATGAGTACTCTCTGGCCCTGTGGAAGGGTCACTGCTACTTGCCAGGACTGCAATAGGACCATGGCTATATTCAAATCTATGGTCCTTGTCTCCACTAAACAACATGGGACCAGCATTGAGGTAAATGTCTCCATATCCAGCTACTGAACTGGGAAATGACTCAGAAAAGGCAGAAGGCTGAGGTGGACCACCAGAATGAGATGAAGCAGTACTGTAGTTATCCAAAGGCTGAATATCTGAGTTTCCAATGAAGTTATGTCGTTCCAATGGTGGAGCAGAACTGCTTCCTAAACCATCATTGCTAACATAAGGAGCAGAAGAGAAAGAAGAAGATCCAAAGTTGTCCTTGTAGTCTGAAGTGGGCACATAAGTGTCTCCTGCTTGATAATCAATACCACCTTCTCTTTTGGGATCATCCTGGGGCTGATGCTGAGCAAGCAGCTGTAACAGGGCTGCTTTCACTCCAGCATGAGGGTCAGTTAATGAAGAACTAGTGGTGGGTACATGCTGGTTTTCTGTCCGATAATCCAGGTCTTCCTCAGTGACTGGTGGTGGTTCAGGAGGTTCAGGAGGTCGTTGATCAGGAGGCAGAATTCGAGGCCGGTCTGGTTCCGGTGTTAGCTCCAATATCCTCATATCTTGGTGCTGGATGAGGTCATCTTGCCCTAAGTGAAACAAAGCAAAAAAGAGAGTCCAAAGTTACCATGGAAAACTAAATATCCAAATAGTTAATGTTTCCTATGGGAGGTCCTAAAGATGATACTACAGGTTCCATCTCTGGCAAAATGTTAAATGAAAAAGAAAAGGTTTACAAGTATTAATGTTGCCTGCTAACATTTAAATGAGTCTATGGTAACTGAAAATTTTTATTTTATTTCGCTTTTCAAAGTTACTTGACATATACCTATTTATTTGTGCATATACCTATTTATTTGTGGAGGAAAAAAAGCTACTGTGTACAAAAAGTTTATGCCTTGGCCAAACATCCTTTTGTATCTGGGGTAAAAGATTATTTCTTAACATTGGCTTACCTTAGAAAAACATATAGCACTCATAATGAGTTATATCTCACATGGATAATTTAAAGAACCCATTCCAGGGAGTAAACCGACTAGGAAATCAACCTATAACCAATAACCTGAGAATTTTCAGGACCTCTCCTAGCAATGTCACTGAACAATACAAATTGTATATAATTGACAACAGCAAGAAGACAGAATGAATACAGCTGTGTCAGCAGTCTGGCATCTGCACACTCACCCGATACCGGAGTGCTAGGTTCTGGAGGTGGCCTGAGTTGTAAGGATGCTTCATGTCCTGATCCATTTTCCCTCTCCTCTAGTAGCACATCTTTCTGCTTTGACTGCTGAGCCTTTATTAACTGAGTCAACAGAACTGCAAATGCACTCTGCACAGCCGCTTGGGCAGCATCAGTCTCCACTTTAGGCTGGATGGTCTGAGAAGGCTGAATTCCTCCCAAAGGTTTCGAAGACTCCTGTTGTGGTGTGGATGGATCTGTCTGTTTTTCACCTGTTGCCAAAATTCCAGCAGGAAGGTTTATTTTATTTAGCTGCTGCTGAGTCTCAGAGTTTACCTTAATGTTCAACACTTGGACAAAATCAGCCATATTAACACTTGTTTTAGATTGTAGTAGGTTTAGTAGAATTGCCAATTCACTGTGGTTTAACTGCTGTCCAGGGCCTGTTTTTACTAAAGACAAAATATGTATTAATTATAGCTGCCATAATTCATAGCTTCCCCCCCCCAATGGTTCTGTATTACCATATTAAAATGTACATTTGAGGGAAATATTTACAAAATACTGTGAAAAGGGAACCTCAGTCTAGTTAAATACCATTTACACTTAAGACGTACCTGCATATAAAACAAAAAGAACTGCCATCAATTTTGAATAAATTATCTTTAGGAGTAAATATTATACTTCAAAAGGAAAATCAAGACTATCACTAAAAATCCATTCTACAGATTTAACCAGAAAAAAGCACCTTGTGAATAGGAAATTGATTATGATGGCTAACATAGAGTGTCCAGATACTTTCCAAGCACTTTATATCCTTTATTCCTCACAACAATCTTATAAAGCAGGCTCTACTATTAACCTCGATTTGCTGAGAAGAAACTGTTACCCAAAGAGACTATAATAAATAACTTGCCCAAGATTACAAATTCTGTAAGTGGCAGAGGTGAGATTTAAACTCAGGTATTCTGATTCCAGAATCTAAGCTCTTAACTACTATACCGTACCTGTTTCTCTAAAGTAAAGTTTATTATCCAAGAGCCTAACCTTTGTACTAAATTGAAAACCTAGGATGTTTTGCAGACTAGTATCTGCCAAATGATAATGATAAACTGTCTGGATTTTAATTCAAATTACTTTTTTTTTAAGTTAAGTCACTTTGGGTAAGTTAGGAATGCCTACAGAAACATGATTACATGCATATATGACAGTAAAATAGATGCAGCTGCTTTTCTTTTTCCAACTTTCAGTTTAGACTTGGGATGATTTACACAGGTTCTTGTGCAAGCTTATCTGAATCATATATAACAATAAGACTCAAATGTATATAACACTATATATACCACTAATAAGCAATTCCCAAGACCACAGATGACAGGCTAGAAGAGAATAGAAGAGAAACTCTAAGAAGATAAAAAACTGATGATTACTCCTATCTTTTTATATTTTCTTTATATATTTTGAGATACTTTTGCAAGTCTTCTTATGACCTGCAAGCATTAATAAGAAACCATGCTTGTTTGCTACAAGCCAAGAGCCATTTTTCCTCATTTTCCTTTTCATTTCCCTATTAGCAGAAACAGCCTCCATGTGAACTCAGGGAAGTACTGTTTAAATAAAGTGTCTCTTCTGTGGAAGGGGAATTTTCTTTTTTCAAGGTACTTACTGATGATGGTAGAGAAAACAAAGCAGAGAGGCTTCTTCCCTATTTCAAAAAACCAGAATTCTTACTTCTTAATAGTGACAGTATTTTTTTAAAAAGGAAAATAAAAAAATAAAACTCGCTACCATCAATATGATTGTAAAATAAGTTAGAACAAAGCAACAACAAAATAAGCCCACAAAGGGAAATTCATTTTTTAACGGCTAAAATAGAGTGAAATAACTACCCTTTATTCTAACTAGGTTTGCTAGTATATCAAGGCCATCAGTTCCATGAAGAGGAACAGAAACAAAGACCTGATAGTCTTGTTAAACACAACAACTGTTGCCTGGGACAACTGACCACTATCCAAACTTTCTGTTACTGCCATCTCAAATCCTTTTTTAGCAGTATAGTAAATGGTATATAAAACATATAAGTACAAATTAAGAAAACTTACCATTGCTTCACTTTGCCTTTCTTTTTCTTTTCATCTTTTTTGAGATAGTGTCTTACTCTGCCATGTTGGCCAGAGAGCAGTGGCGTCATCATAGCTCACAGCAACCTCAAACTCCTGGGCTCAAGCAATCCTCCTGTCTCAGCCTCCCAAGTAGCTGGAGTAGCTGAGACTACAAGTGTGCGCCACTACACCCGGCTAATTTTTTCTATTTTTAGTAGAGACGGGGTCTCACTCTTGCTCAGGCTGGTCTTGAACTCCTGAGCTCAAGCAATCCTCCCGCCTTGGTCTACCAGAGTGCTGGGATTACAGGCATGAGCCACTGTACCTGGCCAAATTTTATATATTTTTAACATGAACAGAAATAATATTGAATTTACTATAGATAGCCCTCATTGTGTAGAACAGATGTGTCCTACAAATCTGTGTGTATCAAATATCTTCATGTATAAGGAGAATTCACTATTTCAAGAAAGAATACTTTTGAACAACAAATACAATTGCTTTTGGTTTTTAAAGTATGAGTATTCTAAACATGTAGTCTAATCAAAATCAAATATAAGCTTGTAGACTACATGAGCAAGCATTAACAGCAATCTTTCTCAAGCTTTCTCAGCTAATCTATTCTGTATTTATATTCAACCACCAAAAGTTCAATCTGATCCATAGGTCTGTCTTAATCAACTAAGTGATCAACATTTACTCACTTCTTAATAAGTGCTAATCTATTTCTTCATGTTTAATAAACCACCACCTACGTGCACATGTATGCACATAACACACATTTATTTTATATCACTGTCTGTCTTCATAAAAAAAACTTAAACTAAAGCTGAATGTTTCTGGATTCTAGAGGCAAAAAATAGAGGAGTAGATTTCATTTTTAAAAAATTAAATGAGATGATTTTAATAAGACTTTTGACAACACTGAAAAGGCTGACTTCTTATCAAGAAGCTTACTCTTATGACAGATTGAGTCAGAAGAAATTTAAGTTTCCCCCAAGTAACTAGATATAAAATATCCCTCTTTATCATATTTTAAGTCATTCTGACACAAATATCAGATTCTAATCTTTGAGAGTCTCTAATATAACAGGGGAAATATATAACATTAAGAGTGACCTGAGGACATTATAAATGGTATAGAAAAACTTCCATTATAATTTTTGGCTACCGTGCATATCTTTCTTCCTATTCCTTAAGCATCTGTAGACACTGAACACTGAGCCTCACTGAAAGTAGTGTTAGTAAAAGACCTACTGACTTCTGCACTAGGAGCCAGTGCAGGAAATAGAAAAACCTAACCAATAACCAATCATAGGTAATTTGATGCTTCTTTATAAGTTACCTTACCTTGAGATTACTTAAAATTGTGGTGCCAATAGCAATGAAGCTCCTGCACTGGCACAAACAGATATGAAATGCCCAGTTCAGTGAACAAAACTTGTATCAGTTAGTCATAAGATGCTTTAACACACTAGAGCAACATGCTACAAAAGCATTAACTACAAAACAATGTGAAGAAAACCAACCCATGGAAGCATTACTGACCAGGTGCTACATTTGAGTTGCCCTGAGATTTCAGCTGTGAAGACGGCAGCACACCCTGGGGTGTATTGGTTCTGCTGTCATCCAAGCCCAGAGACAAGTCCTTTCTGGGGGCTTTAATTGTGGAACCATCATCAGTCATGCCCATTTGTTTCTGTCTTCTTCGCTTTTTACTCCATAACTCATGACAATCTTGCCATAAAGGAAGGCTGGAAAAAAAAAAAAAGTATTAAATTGTGAATGGCATTTCTTAACAAAAAAAATGCTAAAGTTACTAAATAGCACCAAAGCCACCCTCTCACCCGAAATTGTTCTTGAAGATTTCACACATAGGCTTTGTAAAACTCCTCCAATAAAAATCATCCTTGATGCCCCATCTCCTTCAGGACATCACCTTTATAGACAGACTGCTTTTCTTTTGCTTCTGAATAATCAATAATCATTTATCAAAATTATGAATGGAGAATATAAGTTTATAAATGTAGGCCAGTATTATCCCTGGTGTAAACTTTTAAAGCCAATCCTTATTACAGCACATCATACATCAAATAAGACATGAAAAATAAGGCAGAAAAACATGGCATTTATAGAAACTAGATACAGGATAAAATGGTAAAGGCTAGAACATAACATTTGTGAAAAACTTTATAGTAAAAGTTTTTTACTTTTTAGTAACCTCTTCTTTGCTTCTATGTCCAAATGCTCTAGAATTAAACTAGATGCTATAGATGAGTTTTAAAAATAGGTAATCCAGGCATAGAGAGGCTCATGATTCATCAACAAAGCACTGTGAATAACTAGCAACTATCAAAATTACCCACAATTCTGAAACAATTCTATCTTTATGTAATTTCATAAAACTGACAACACTGGAGAATAACTTTTGCTTAAAAAGAAAGATATAAATATTTGATTTATAAATATTTTCTTCTTACCCTAATAAAAAATCCAATGGAAAGTTACTATTATATTTATTTTAAAGATAAGAAACTTGAGGCTCGGAAAGGTTAATAAACTTGCCCAGAATATCTACAAATTCCCTTAAGCAACCCCACCTGGTGATATATACCTGCAGTCCTTAATCTGGGTATGTTTACCTCTAAGGGTACAGGAAGACTCTCCAAGGGGATACACCTGGAATTGTTTTAAAGGAATTTCCATATCCATGTCCTCTTTCCTAAGATTGAGCTTTGAGAATGGTCTGCACGTTCAAGCAAGTTCTTCTTTCCCACCTCCTCTTTCACAATTACTCTTATCTCATGTTATAAAATAAAGGCATATGCAACAATATGGTTGAATCTTAACAATATATTACTAGTAAAAGAAAAAGGTCATTCCCAAAAGATTACAAACAGCATGACACCCTTTTATAAAATTAAAAACAACTAAAATTTTAAAATATAACTTTTTATGAGTACATACAGATGGCAACAAAAAGTATATACAAAAGAAAACAGGTATGAAGGTTACCTCAGGTGGAGGAAGGCAAAGGGGTAGGTCGGTGGGGGGACAGGTTATGATATGATTAAAGTAGGTTATTTTCAAGGTTCTAGCTTTTGTTTGGTAGGTTCATGGCTGCTTATTAGCATTATTTAAAATAATTAAAGTAACTAAAATAAATAAAAGAGAGCCATGCATGGACCAATGATGAGTGACACAAGGATTATGATTAAACCAAGTCAAGTCTATGCACCTGAGGTCCAAAAACAAAACAAAGGCATACCTCTCAGCCATCTTACTATGGTGCATTGCCTCAGCGTGTAAAAACCTCCTGGAGTAACAAACAAAGGGACAATTTGAAATATTGATATTGGGAAGCTTTAAGGCATCATAAACCCACCAAAGACTTTCCTTTCTCTCTGTGTTTGTGTTCATTATATGATGTGGGCCTTAGCCTCTGTTGGGATATTCTGAATTTAGATATACTGTAATACCGTAGAGTGGGGTTATGTGGAGTGATTCCACCTCTTCCATTCTGACCATCAGGGAATGCATTGCTCTTGTGGGAGAGCCCCATGAGAGCAAAGCAAAGAAATCCACTAAAAAAGGGTTTTTGTTCCCTCCCACAATTTAAAGGTAGAGATTCTTTGCAGAAGGTCTCAACACTCATCTCAAAGATAAACATCACCCAACAAATAGCTAAAACAGGACAGGTTAATGATGCTGATTCTTTTAGGTGTACCCAGATAACCAAAATTTATGCACTTTCTTGAAGGTTCAAATGCTGGCTCAGTCACTTAACTTTGTGTCACATCAGGCAATTAAGTTGACCTCTGTGCCTCAGTTTCCTTATCTTTAAGAATGGGATTAAAAATACTATCTACCTCATGGGGTAGAGGTAATATATGCGAACATTTGTAAGCTCTTGAACAGTGCCTCTCACATAGTAGGCACTATATTCATATTTGATATAATTAATCATTCAATAAGGTAGTTTAAAACTATTTTCATCAAATCATATCATAAAATATTTATTCCAACAGTTGATCACACTTCATCTTATTGTTTAATGCTTTTTACTTGCTGTTAATACAAAATAAAATAATATGCTAGCTGCCAATCTAATTCACTTTTTAGTTATTGTACTTTTTTTCATTAAATAAATTAGAAAATTTGACTGGACATCTAATACAATTGTAAATGGAGT
Source organism: Lepilemur ruficaudatus (assembly GCA_963574885.1). Lineage (NCBI taxonomy): Eukaryota > Metazoa > Chordata > Mammalia > Primates > Lepilemuridae > Lepilemur > Lepilemur ruficaudatus. Next base: position 19,788 of record CAUYRT010048795.1, read on the forward strand.
TATTTCTGATTTTTTAAATATTCTACTCATTTGATTATTCCTAAAAAATTCATCAGAAGATCAATTTGATACATATACCTATTTTCTAAAGGAATACCATGTCTTTCTTCATAGTTCTGATCTTGTAAGCAATTTATAATTTTAACTTCTCATATTACAAAATAAGAGATGTAACAGTATATTGTTTATAGCATTTAAATATTGAATCAATATCATGAAAATCTCAGCCTGAATGCTTTAGTAATGTATCTGACAGAATACATTCCAAAATTACTAATTTTCAGAAGGTTCCTCAAATGTGTATTAACATGTCCTATTTTTAATGGAAAAATGTAGTGAGGTGTGTTCTAATAAAATTAAGTAGCACTTAAAGGATATGTTTGACAATAAGGAGAGTTTATAATTAAGTTATATGGCAGACATTTTCCATAAACTGAATGGGATAAACCTACAGTTCCAAGGTTTGGGCAAAAATACACATTTAAAAAATGTAGTGTGAAACAGTTTAAATAATGAACTCGCAAAGTAGCACTGAAACTATATCTTGAGTCCATGACCTTATCTAAGTATTAAAAAACTGAATTAAACGAGTGTTAAAGAAAAAGTAATATGTATTAGAGATCATTTAGTAAGAACTGATTAAGTCCACTGAAAAAGTAAATAATTAATGACTGGATTAGAAATTCCTCTGCAAATCACTTGGTTTCAAATTTTTTTTCTTTTTTGAGGAGGAGGGAACAGAGTCTCACTCCGTGTCCATGGCTACAGTGCCGTGGCATCATCATAGCTCACTGCAACCTCGAACTCCTGGGCTCAAGAGATCCTCCTGCCTTGGCCTCTCAAGTAGCTGGGACTACAGGCATACCGCACTGTGACCGGCTAATTATTCTATTTTTAGTAGAGACAAGGTCTCCCTTGCTCAGGCTGGTCTCAACTTCCTGAGCTCAAGCGCTCCTCCCACCTCAGCCTCCCAGAATGTTAGGATTACAGGCAAGAGCCACTGCACCCAGCCCCAATTCTTTACTGTCAAAAAAAAAAAAAAAAAAAAAAAACACTGAAGGAAAAAGAATAAGTTGTCATCTGAAAGGCCATTATCATTCTTGATGAAAGACTTTGGCACATAATGTGGAAGTAGTTCAAAGATCTTAGTGATGTAACGGTAACAAAACTTCCATTCTCAAATGCTTACTTACAAGGGTACTTATAAAAATTAAATTACAATTAATATAGAAACATGTCTCATTCTAGAATAAGTAATATTAATCAACAGATGTGCAAACTGCCTGGAAGAAAAAAAAAAACCAAAGTCTTCTTTCATTAGGTTGCACTTCTAACAAAATTTACTAATTTTTTCTTTTTTTAAAAATTGAAATACATACTACTAATATTTTCAATGACAATTTAACCAGGAAGAAAAAGAGCTTTATAGTCACAGGAAATGTTTTAAAATTGAATTTCCATTTATACACATGTATTTGTTTTAAAGAAGTGCAATTAGGTAATCCATGTAACACTTTCAAGCATAAACATGTTACATTAGAATAAAAACTTGCCAGAGTAATGTAAATTCAATATGAAACAGGAATAAAATATACAATTGCTGAACATTTTCTACGTGACTATTGATGGATATCAAAATGCTGTGATATTTGCATTCCACTAGATACAGTTATGAGTGATGTAACTGCCCTAATTAAAAATGTCAACATTTATAATGCCCTGAAAATGGTATCTTTTCCAGCTATTTAAACCCTTTATTTAAGAAAGGTTAGGTATCGACTGAAAATATACTTGCTACTGATCTACCAATTCTTTCATGTGGACCAACTAAACCGAGTGATCAAAGTTAGTATTACCAATGATGGGACAGAATAACATTATATTCTTCTTGATGTGTCAGAACAGGAAGCACACATCACCATCTAGGTAGTATTCTTGCTCCTCAAAATGTTAATCTAATTGTAATCATATGAAAACAATCAAATCCATATTGTGAAATGTTTTACCAAACAGCTAGCTTGGCATCTTCAAAATGTCAATATCAGAAAGAAGCCCTCCCCAAGGAGTGACTAAAGACGGACAAGATAATACAATACAATGTGTGAGTTTTGAATGAATTCTTTACATAAAAAAAAAAGCTATAGGCTTTTTAAATAGGAAATTATTGGGCCAACTGGAAATTTGAATATGGACTGCCCACTAGGTATTTCAATGTTAAATTTCTTATGCTTTATAATGGTACTGTAGGCATGTAGAATAAAGTCCTACTTCTTACAGATATGTAATGAAATACTTATAAGTGAAGTGTCACCTCCACAATATAATATTCAACTAGCTCAGGAAAAGAAAAGTATACTGTGGTAAAGCAAATATGTTCAAATATTAGTAATTATTAAATCTAGGTAAAGGATATATGAATGCTGTTTATATTACTCTTACTATTTTTCTGCTGAGTTGAAATTTTTTAAATCAGAAGTTTAAAAAAGTTCTTTGAAGGGGGACTAGAGCCAAGGTTTCAAGACTACTGACATATACTAACAAGCAAAAAAACCACGAAACAATTACTCCAACAGTGAATGATTCAGGTCCCTCAGCCTATCAGATGGCAGCTCTTTTTTGCCTTTTAAATCATCCCACGAAAGCCAACAATGTACAATTCAATAAAACCTTAATGAAGCTGAATATGACAGCCTCATAGAAATATAGTAAGCCCGTTCTAACCGGTAAGTGCAAGAGCCAGGATTTGAACTCCAAAGCCCTTGTTTGTTGATTTAAAATATGCTAATTTTATTACATAGAAATATTTATTATAGGGACAAGTTTGCTTTTAATGATATTCCTAATCATTTTAACATTTCCTTAAATAATACCTACAAGGTTTCTAAATCTTACAAGCAAGAGAAGCAAATGGACTGTTTTCTCCCCTCCCTTCTCCCCAAATCAATCCTAGAGAAATCGTAGGAGCCATGAGAGCAAAGGTTCAAGAACCCAGCAATTCTGACTCCCAAACTCTATGTACTTTCCCCCATCAGACAAATTTATTCCATAAAGGTTTCTGATATTAATAGTCTCTCATTTGATAAGGAATTTCTATTGTGTAGTATGCCATGGAGTATTTTTAGAACTTCTCTTTATTACTGGACTAAACTGTATTTGAGAGTTGGCTGCACCCTTTACTAGCTTTGCATTCTTGGGCAAGTTTCTTAACCTCTCTGAACCTGCTTCTTCCTCTGTAAAGTGGTGATAATAATACCTACCTTATAAGATTATACAGATTAATGTAATACATGAAAAAATGCTTAAAATAGCACTCAAAATTTGGCTATAGCAGTACTAGTAGTTAAGTAGTATAAGTATTTGGCAAAAGTAGTATTAAAATAATAATAGCAGCAGCAGTAACATTTTCTTAGAGTTGAAATATATTATTAAATCTTGATATCAATTAATCCTAAAATTAGCTAGAAGAAAGCTGCTTTTGCTAAGTCCTATGGTTAGCTAAACATTAAGCACCTGCAAATTATGTGTATCACTGTTGCTTTACCTATTTCTTTAGATTTATTCTACTTCTTTTGACTTAACTAGACATAGAATATCTTCTATTCATTATATGCAGATGTTATCAAAACTGTCCAGATTCTGTACATAGGTAATCTAATTTAATAAAAAGTCACTTACTCTGGTGGAGGCATTTTTGAGGGTTCTACATCTCGTAGGAACTCACACTGAAGAGCCTGTTCAGCAGTGCAGCGCTTACTAGGATCCAAGGCGAGCATGTAATCAAATAAGTCTAACGCAGCTGCAGGAATACTAGCATGAGAGGATTACAAAAGTCATGTATGTTCTTTAGACACAAGGTTAGTGTTTCTTCAGGAAATTATTTTAAAGGAAAACTAAATTATTTTTAATTAACTTTAAAAACTAAAACTTAGAAAACTAAAGAGTAAAAGTAAATAAAATTAAATTATTTTAATGCTAATATTACATAATGTGTACAATACTTTATTCCAATAAATCCCAAATTTTCCTCTGAAGAAATACTTCATTATTTTTACACAATTTTTTAACTCTTTGGCAAACAACAGTATATTTTATTACTCTATGGGTAACTGGCTGTTATAACATAAATTAAGGACTGAACAAAATAGTTTCCTAAGGCAAAATAAAAACCCAAGCTTAAATAACTTGAAAGCTGTTCCAGTAAAATTTAAAATGATATTATCAAAGGTCTTACACGTAAGCACCAAACCAAACATACAATCCCAAATCACTGATTCCACCATAATGATGGTAAAATGGTAATTTGCATGTAGTAAAGGGAAACTCCAAATTAAATGACCTAGAATTGTGACAGGTCTACCTCAGGCCAATAGAGGACAGAATGGCATTTAGAATTCACAAGAAATAACTTAACAAAAAAAGCATTCAATGCAATATGGACATTTAAGCATCTACTTCTTACAAAACAAATTCTTCTCTTAACTTTCGACGATATTGCTTCTTTGGTTTCATGGTGTTGAAATATGGTAGTTTGATTACATCAGGCCATACCGCAGGACATGGACTCCCACATATACGGCTAAACAACACAAAAAAGAAATACATCACTATAAAGTACATAGAAAGAATAATACATACAACTGTTATACAAAATAGCAACTCGTTTTTAAACACAAAAGTGCGGAAGCCTTGCTACAATTTAAAGGAAGTTTCGATAAATATTTTAGTCATCCCAATTTAATTATTTGAGAAATCAATTTATTTTCAGTGGATGCTCCTAACAATCCAAGCATTCCAATTCCTGGAGAGGATTTTCATGTTTGCAAAATGAAATCTTAAAACATGGTGACACTCAAAAATACGTGGCCCATGCTTTAAAACCAACATAAAAAAATTTATGCCCCCTGCCAAAAAAAAACCACATGTACCCCCCCTCCAAAAATTTATGCCAATAAATTAAGGAACTAGAGTTTAGTGTATGTCTCTCTCTCTGTGTGTGTGGTTTTTTTTTGGTACCTGTCACTACTTCTTTCATGAATATAAGGTAGTCTACAGTAATAGCAGAAACAGATTTCCTATACTACCTCAGGAAGGTTAACTGTAGTGTAAAGACTGCTGCTGAACTTGATCAAAAGGAGGACCCTAAATGCAACACCCTTGAAAACATTAAAGTTCTTCAATTTAAGTAGTGCCACTGATCTCAGAAATTTTAACTGCTTTACTCTCTGTTTATTTAAACCTTGAAAACTCTTATTATTTTGGTATTCATTAGTAAATCTTTGTTATGGTAATTTCTAGAAAGCTATAAACAAACAGGCACCTCTAGCTGGTACATAAATCCATGTGTAAATGCCTATAAGCAAATGATGGCAAAAGTTGCCAGACATTCTTCAACTGAGTTTTAGAATGCTACCTCAGAAACATTGAGATAATCTTGTGTTTTTTAAGCCATATGTCACTGAAATGTTTTTTGTCTCAGCAGTTTGGCATTTTTGTAAATCCAAGCTTTTAAGATATTAAGATCTTATTCTTCGTATACTCCCAGTCTCTTCTGCTTTAAAACCTGGTTTTTCACAACCCCTCAAACCTCCTCCCTTAGGAAAGAAGACCAAACTCTCTGTAGCAAGGGCTCTCTATGATCTGGTCCCAAATTAGTTTCATTTCCCAATGCAACACTCCCCACAGATCACTCCTCCTTCATATCTATATTGATATTCCTTCTCTCTAAATTCTACCTAGCTGAATTCTTTTCACTTCTCAAGATTCGGCTCAAAAGTAATCTAATCAACAAGGTCTCTATTCCCAGATGTTACTCAGAATTGGTCACCCTTTGCATACTACTGGTTTCTTTGATACTTGTTTCATCTTGCTTTGTATTTTAGTTGTTTACATGTCTGTTTCTTTTACTAAATTACAGTTAAAAAATTATAGTTCAAAAACTATGTTTTCTTTATTTTCACCTCCTGATTTTAGCCCATATGATTCTTGTCTTTGTATACTTCTCCAAGTAACCACATGAACATAAATGATAAATCCCAGACAGACTGATGTACATTATAATGGAAGTATAAAGCATACTATAATACAGGAAGTGAAGGATACGTTCAATCTGCAGAAAATATAAGAAAACTTACTCAAGTTAGCAAGGGGGGCAAAGAATTTTGATTATTATCCCAAAGATAAGTAAACCATAGAGAGGTGGGAAAGGGAATAAGAGAAATACGTTGCTAGCAGAGAGAACACAGGCAAAGGCATGAAAGTAGCAAAGTATAGACATTTAGGAGGAAGACTAAGTAAATCAGTGTAGGTAGAATTTAGGGCATGGGGGTTTAGTGGAAGTGTAGACTGAAGCCACACAATACAGTTTCAAGGGGCACTTTGCTTAATTATAAGGAAGAGACTTTAGAAACAAACTTTTGATTTTGAATCTTGTCTGTGTGATATTGGTCAAATTGCGTTGCTCAGGAATTTGCTCTTCTTTTGTAAAATGGAGATTAATTTCACTTCACAACTGTGAAAGTAAATGAGCTCCCATCTGACCCATTAATAGTCTAATAATAAGTATCAGTTTCATAACCCTGAGCTAAAGTGTTTCAATTATTTTATTGTATGTGATGCTGGAAGAATCTGAGTACTGAAGTTATCTAACTGAAAGCAGCCTATAGGACTGAATAGTCATACTGAGGCAGGGAAAGTTATTAGAAACAAGGAGGCAGACATGACAGCAATTGATAACTGCATATTACCAAAAATCTCTGCCTGGTGACCAGCTGGCTACCTCAATACTGTTTACTAAAGATGTATTGAAATGTATCATATGCTAAAGCATATGCTGAATCTCCAAATAACTGAGGTCTATTTTGGGGATCTATTGTAATCAATCTACTCTGGTGTCAACACCATATACGGGACTTTATATTTTTTGAAAGGCTAAGAGGACAAATCCCTCTATCTATCCTTCTCTCCAATTACTCTTCTCAGAATTTTGTTACACATCAACTGTAATCAATACTGTAACACTCCAAGAGTAGGATAATACTGCTGGGATTCAACTGCTGCTCTGAATTTATATATTTAGGAATGACTGCTATCTTTATAATGCTTAATGTTTCTATGCTAATAATATTAAATTCTACTATTTACATCAATTTTATATATATATATATTTTTTTAATGAGATCTTGTTTATTTCCTCTATGGGTTTTACTTTTTGCTTTTTTGAATATTTTTAGCCCATTATATTTTCTACACAGTTAATTAGGAAAGTTTTGGAATCTGACATATAAAATCATATTTCCTATTAAGGAAACATTCATTTATTCCTTTTTACTATGTATTTTAAATTTTGTGGCTTTTAAATTTACAGGTGCTTTAGTTTTATCACTTTAATTTTTAGGAATTCTGTAATAGTCATCATCTGCATTTTCTCTCCCAGGCTAGAAACATTGTGAATTATAGTAAGAGATTTCCTAATATGTATTTACCCTTATATTCAAAGGAGGAATAAATACTATCTGTGCCTAATCAAAGTATTGTTATTTCAGTGTAATACTGTATTTTCTACCTGTTAACCTAGATGTTGTACATTAGTATTCACATGTGAGACTGGCATATAGCAGCTCTTAAAAGTGGGTTCTAAATACCCCTGAGCGTCGCCTAGACCCTTCAAGAGTCTAGCAGGTCAAAGTTATTAAGACATTACTTGCCTTTTTTAATGTGTTGACTTGCACTAATGGTACAAAACAAGTGGTGGGTAAAACTATCAGCACCTTAGCATGATTCAACTCAGGGGCACCAAACTATATTGACAGGAAGTACTCTTCACTGTCACACAAATTCAGGAGGGGAAAGCCAGTTTCATTTCAGAATGTACATGTTGATTATTAATGTTATTAAATCCTGACACTTGAGTATCTTTTTAATATTCTCTGTGATGAAATGGGAAATACTCATAAAGCACTTCTGCTGCACAACAAAACACAACAGTTATCTTGAGGAGAAGTGCCTGTGCAATTATTGGAGTTGCAAGCTGAAGTAGCTGCTTTTTTCATGGACTACTATTTTCACCTATAAGAACTAACAAACTATACACATATAGTCATTCAGACTTGGGTATCTGCCAGACAGATTCTCAAATAGGAACAAAGTTAGCTTGTTACTTTACGGAAAACAACTAACAGTATTTATTGTCAATTATAAAATTTGAACTTTCTAGAGAAAAAACAGAATATTAGAAAACTTATATCCACCATGATGAGCTTGATAGCTTCATAATACTTAAAGGCTTTTCTTGATGAGATTAGTAGTGATAACAATTACATAAAGAAATGTTTCATTTGAAAGATCTGTTATGTTTAGTGAACCACTATTTTATAAATGACTAATGCATAAGGTCACAAAATCATCATGGATGAAAGATCCATTCAAAGTGCAAGACAGAACGATGGATTTCAATATAGCACAGTACAAAATTCCTTCATATGGCTTCAGATTGCACATTACAACTAACCTGTAAAAAAAACTATCACTTATCTAATTTTTGTGCAGTTTCAAAGAAAAATACACACAATTATCTAAAAAGAGTATTGAAAACAGCACATCACAGATATGAGGATCCAAGTGTCACTTCTGTAAAACCAGACATTAAAAGATTTGTAAAAATGTAAAAGAATGTCATTCACTTCAACAATTTTATTTTAGAAAATACAGACTTTTAAAAATTAAAGTGTTAACATACTGTTTTAAAATGAATTAATAAATATTTTTACTTTCTAATATGGTAAATATCAATAGACACAACCAACATAAACAAAAGCTCTTGGTATCTTCACTAATTTGAGTGTAAATAAGTTTTGAGACCAAAAAGATTGAGAAACACAGGTCTACAGAATTTTATGTTATTGGTTTATGAAGGTATATGTGCTTCATTTTTTGGAATACCGTAAGTTTCCTTCTTTTTCTATATTCTGGAACAACTGAAATCTACTCTTTTAAAGTTTTAAAAATTTCACCTGCGTTTTTTGAAGGGTGGTGAGGAGGCTGGACAGTGAAAAGTAGGATTTTTAAATTCTAATCTACTTTCAATTTCTTCCATAATTATAACCCTTTTTATTTCATAAGCAATGTACATTGTGTGATATAAAGGCTCTTTAGCTGGCTGCTAGAATGCCTGGAGTTATAACTGTGACCCTTGAGTAATGTAAGTCTACAGCCACACGTAGGTCATTTTTGCCTTCATTCATCCAATTTTGTCCCTTCCTGTGTTTTCCATTCTCTTCTTCCATCACTTTTTAACCCATGCTTTCATCACAAAACTTTTATAATCTGCCCAAAAATTTTTTGGAACAAAGCAAATTATAAATAAAATAACGTGGTCACTGTAGTGTAAGGCTCTTAAGACAGATTCTGATTAGTAGTCCCACTCTTGATCAGTTTTACACATATTCATACAATACTGACCCTGTATCTTATCATTCCTGAATCTTTAGATTGGGGAGACAACCTAGCATTATCGCAAATAAGGTGAGAGAAAGAAGTATGTACTAGAAAACTTACTTAGATTTATTTAATTCTTACAACCATACACGTTATTAGTCCTGTTTTACTTGTGAAGAAACAAGAGCATTATGAAACTTACCCTGAGTCATAACAACAGGAAGTAGCTGAGCTGGCACTAGAATCCAGGTCTACAAGATTCCAAAGCCCACCAGCACCCCTTTCAATATCACTGTTGCCTCATTACACAGAGAGACTTGTTTGTTTTACCAGAAACTTCCTCTTATTTTCCTCATGTTTAAAAAATGCTATAGAATCAAAATTGAAGCACCTTTTTATAATATATTACAAAATCATAAATATCTTAACAAAACAAAAACATGAAGTATATAAACCAGAAAATAAAATTTTCTCCTCCCTAGCCTTCTCACAAGTCCATGTTCAAGATTAACAATTCAAGTCTTCTGATGTATTTGTTTTACCTAAATACCGCCTTCTGTAAAATGCTCTTTTCATGCTGTTTTTCCATGTCAATGGAAAAATAGTTGTCCAGATCAACTATTTCCTTTTTAATAACTGTACAGTATGCTATTAAATGGATGAACTGAGCTTTCCTTCACCCATATGGTTCACTAACTGATTTAACATATTCATAAAATAAACCACACACTCATGCATCAGGGTCTTTATTACTCTATTTCTTCACTTCATTCAGATCTCTGCTCAAATGTCACTATGGGGGACACACCTTCTCCGACTCTACACACAATGCTAACTCCCATCATTTTCTATTCCCTTAAGCTACTACCATCTGATATATTTCATTAATTTGCTTGTTTTGTCTCTCTCCCTAAACTATAAAGTAGAAAACAGGCCTTCTGCATACTCCCTTCTCCTTGCTACTTTTGTTTTGTATCCTCAGTGCCTAGTAACTGGCACACAACCAGTAATCAATATTGTTCAACAGTTATTCTATCTGATCTGAAATGTCTTCTGATTATATCCCAAGGTATACAGTAAGTTGTTTTATTTCTAAACATCCCATATAATTTCACTGATTCATCTATGTATTTTGCGCCAAAATGGTCTTAATTACTATAAATTGGTCTTAACATGTGATGTGCCAAATTTTCCTTCTTTAAAAAAATTTTCGGCCGGGCACGGTGGCTCACGCCTGTAATCCTAGCATTCTGGGAGGCCGAGGCGGGTGGATCGCTCAAGGTCAGGAGTTGGAAACCAGCCTGAGCAAGAGCGAGATCCTGTCTCTACTAAAAATAGAAATTAACTGACCAACTAAAAATATATATAAAAAAATTAGCCAGGCATGGTGGTGGGTGCCTGTAGTCCCAGCTACTCAGGAGGCTGAGGCAGAAGGATCGCTTGAGCTCAGGAGTTTGAGACTGCTGTGAGCTAGGCTGACGCCACAGCACTCTAGCCGGGGCAACAGAGTGAGACTCTGTCTCAAAAAAAAAACCCTGTCTTTTAAAATTCTCAGTAGTAGTAATATAGGATGAATTGTCATTTAAAAAAAAAAAAAAAAGCCTTCCTAGCCAAAAACAAGATATACCCCTCCAACAATTTTTCAAATCATCTTACAATTTTAAGTGACACATTATAGTTTTCAATATCCCTGGGGTATATATAGTGGTGGTTTTATTACAGGTATCTTCTTCCCCTACTATTTTTTCTAACTGGTTACTGGAATTTTTAAGCTATTGCTTTTAGTATATATGAATACATATTAGTATTTTTACTAATTACTATTTTTACACACATTTTTTTTCTCCTGCCATTTTACCAAACTTTGAGGTGTTTCAAGCAATTTCCTTGCCTGTTTCATGTATGCAATGTTATCATATACAAATTATGCCAAAACTGCCTTCACCTTTCCATCATATATCTCTCTCTCATTGGTTCAATTTCCTAATGCTACTAGTTAATGGGTTAGTATTTCTAACACTCTTAATAATACTAGAAGAAAACTTTCATTTTTATCTTTATTTCTTCTAATATTTCACCACTAACATTATTCTGTTAGATGACGATACATATTTTTATCCTATTAAAGAAATACATCTCTACATTGAGAGTTTACATTTCTATTTCTAGCAAATGCCTATCTAATACATATTAAGATAAACATTATTTTACTTCTATTATATTAAAATGATGAATTACAGTAATAGATTTCCTAAAACTGAAATGCCCTGTATTCTTAGCATGAACCCTATTTTACTCTGCAAATTAATTTTTTAATGAAAAGCTGGATACTATTTGCTAATACTTCCCTTAGAATTTCTGTATTCGTATCTTGTAAAATTTTTCTTTTTGTTCTTGTCAAGTATTGGTATTTGTGTCATATTGATTTTGTAAAGGTTCCAGGAAATTTTATTTCCTATATAGTAATAGAGTAATGGTTAAAAGTTTAGATTCTAAGGTAACAAACACCACAGTCTAGATTTAAATCTATTTTACCGCTTGCTAGTTGTTATGACGCTGGACAAATTCTTCACCTCTCTAAGGTTTAGTTTTCTTCACTACAAAAAGACAACACAGGGTTTTTATGAAGCTTAACTGAGATCATTCAAATGAAACCCTTAGAATAAAGCTTGCATTCTGTTAACTATCATTAATAAAAGCCCTAGTATATTCAATATAATCAGGACCAGTGGTTGGTTAAATTTAAAACATGGGGCCGGGTGCGGTGGCTCATGCCTGTAATCCTAGCACTCTGGGAGGCCGAGGCGGGTGGATCATTTCAGCTCAGGAGTTCGAGGCCAGCCTAAGCAAGAGCGAGACCCCATCTCTACCAAAAATAGGAAAATCAGCTGGGCATGATGGCGCATGCCTGTAGTCCCAGCTACTCGGGAGGCTGAAGCAGAAGGATCGCTTGAGCCCAGGAGTTTGAGGTTGCTGTGAGCTAGGCTGACGCCATAGCACTCTAGCCAGGGCAATACAGTGAGACTCTGTTTCAAAAAGAAAAATTAAATAAAAATTTAAAAAAAAATAAATAAAAGATGGGTTAGAAGGAATCATTAAAAAATATACAGATACGTAATTTACACGTTATTTTATCTGAAGATTTAAAAATATACACTTACTCTCCAATCTTCTGACATACACCACAGTGTTCTCTTTGAACAGGATTCACTGAATGGAATTCTGCATTAGCTACTTGCACAAATCACATGCATAAAACATCATTAAGGATTTTTAGTTTTGATTTCTGTAAATATATCTAGAAATTAAAAACACTTTCAAACCAATCTAAATGCTAAATCCTTCTAGATTTTTATGGCTTTTCTACCTTATACAATTACTTGCCCACCCCTACGTTTTTGCAAAGCACTGCCATCTGTTTGTATTTAATTAAACTACATAATTGTAATAATAAAAAGTCATCATAAAAATTAGACACTAATAACTACCTCTTGGTCAGTATACTCTTCACTGGTGGTATAAATATGTAGTCTTGCCAGAAAGCAGTAGCTACAAGCATTTAGCTTGTCATATTACCAAGCTAGTATTTATTTACAGAGGGAATGGTAAGCATCAATCTATTAATAATAAGGCTATTCAAGGGAAGGCTAGACAAGAAAGCTTCTACTGCATTATTCTTATATACCAGAATAGTTTAGAGACATTACAACTCTTGGTTTTGAAAGATTTACAAGAATTTACCTACAAAAATGTTGGAGCCTGGTTTTTTTTTGAAGAATGCTCTAAAACCATTATTTCTTCCATTTGGGTTTTCTAGTGTGTTTTAGGGGCAATTCTGGTGAATCAAGTAGTCTCATTTATTTTGATTTTCTTTACACCCGAGGTCAATTTCTGCCCTATAATCTTTACTTCATTTAATTACCTCATACTCTTTTTTCATATTAGGTTAAACTGGTGGATTAATTTATAATGCACATGTGTGAGTAAATCCAAGACCAGGTCACAGAATTTATTCGTAAATTCTACATTCTTCTGTATTGTAACTCATTAATTGCTTTTACTCCCTGGGTTTATTTTGCTGGGTTTTTTTCTAGCTTGTCAGTTGAAAGCTTAATTCATTCACTTTCCTTTTCTTATTCAGTAGTATATTTAAGGTTGATTTTCTCCTAAGCACAGGTTTGGCTCATGAATTTGTTTCTTTTGTTTTTTCATTTTTTTTTTTTTTTTTGAGACAGTGTCTCACTCTGTCTTCCAGGTTACAGTACAGTGGCATTACCACAGCTCACTGCAACCTCAAACTCCTAGGCTCAAGCAATCCTCCTGCTTCAGCCTCCAGAGCAACTGGAAGTATAGGCACATACCACCATGCCTACCTAATTTTTCTATTTTTTGTAGAGACAGGGACTTGCTCTTGTTCAAGCTGGTCTTAAACTCCTGGCCTCAAGCAATCTTCCCACTTCTACCTCCCAAAGTGCTAGGATTACAGGTGTGAGCCACTGTGCCTGGCCTAGCTCATAGATTTTTATACTTAAATTTATCACTCCTTTTAAATCTGTATGTTCTAAAGTTTCATTCCTCTTTAATCCAACAATTATTTTTAGCATATTTAAAATTTTTAGATAGTTGATTTTGCTTCTATTTTCATATTAATTTTTAGTTTTATTTAAAGAATATAGCCTGTAGTATTTCAATGTTTTGAAGTGTCCTCTCTTTTTCTACTAATATATAACTTGCAGAAATGTTCAATTAGCATCAGAGGGTATATTTCTTATTTTCAGGATTAACAAATTCCTCTTGATCCTTTTTACTTGTTTATCACACAATAAAAAATTTAAGATAAATGTTTCCTATGTTTCTGGTGAAATTCTTCCCCTCCCTTCTCCACTCTTTGTAATTTCATTAAAAGTTCTATGCGTGGATCCCTTCAGCCAAGTCTAGACATAACCGGTTCTATGTTTCCATTTTAAGGAGAGGCAACTGGCTGCTGTGGAGTTGAGGCAGTGCTAGTGTGTGGCTTGGGTATTTCGGATTGTAGCTGACTTACCACCACAGGATAAGCAGGCTCTGATGGGGGCACTCATCTTTCCCTGCTGTACCCTATAGTAAAAAAAACTTCATCCAACCACCAAAAACGGCAATAATAAAGGTTTTTTGACGGTTTTTTTTTTTTTTTTGGAATTTTGGGCACTGACTATAAATGTCTCCCCCCAAAGGGGTACTTATCAATCCTCAGAATCTCCTTTTAGTTTGATTAAAGTTGTCGCTTTCTGGGTGAAACTTTTCACAATTTATGAGATGAAGCTGGATCTTTCTCTGGTTATTATGTTGTTTTATGTTCATTTTATTCAGCTGGCAGAGTAAAATTCTGTAAATCTGTGCGTCCTATCAATTATCTTTCCTAAAAGACTTCATCTTTATTTTGACATTTTCATAGAAATTTTGTAAGTTGCAAATTTTTATTATATATATATAAAACCAAAGCCCTTTTCTTAAAGAAAAATTTTATTTTAAAATATAAGATGAAGAGAAAGGTGACTAAGATTTATGAGTAACAGCTTATGAGCTAGGTTTTATGACAGGCTCCAAATAACAAAGACCTATGCTAACAGGTATATGCATATATTTTGGTGTGTATACACACATATATACATACATATAAACATTAATTTTTCTCTTCTGCCTACTTTTTAAAAAATTATCTACCATTCACTCTCTCCTACTGCATATTTACCCTTCCTTCCCAGTCTTATCTTTTGGGCCTCAAGTCCTTTGTCAGACCAAATCTGACAAATCACACACACAAAATAAAGATCTAGGGTCTTTAAGATCCTTAATTTTACTAGAAGAAGTATCAAAGTGCCTACATTCTAGTTTCTCCTCCATTTAACAGTCATTAGCCTTCAAGAGAACCATGCTGTTCTCATCCTGAAAAGATAAGCTTAAGAGATTTTAAATTTTAGATGGGAGTATGACATGACACCCCCACACCCACAAATATTAACAGCAGCTTACCTTATTAATTCTAGTTGTGCAAGTTCCTGATTTGCTTGAAATATAGGTTTTTTAGTGAAGAGTTCACCAAGGATACATCTGATGGAAAAAATACCCATGATTACCAAATGATCTGATTTTAATTTACTACCAAAAGGTTCAAGTAAAATAAACCAGTTAATAAGCCTATCTTACCCACAGCTCCATACATCAATAGCTGGTGTATATCGTTCTTCTCCCAGTAGCAGTTCAGGAGGACGGTACCATAAAGTGATGACCTTGTTAGTATATGGCCGACTAAAAAACACAGAAAGTGCTCTTTAAAGTTAGTTATTTGTTGGAATAAGAGATTGTCTTAGGAAATATTATTTTGGCTTATCAAAACAATCCTAGAAACCTAACTAAAAAACCACTTTCGTCTGCCTACTGAAAAATCCAGACATACTAAAGCAACTGTTATGTGATCACAAAATGCATCTGAGAGCAACCTGATTAACTGAAAAATTTCTTTAATATATAAATATAAAAAGTAGTTGACTGGTATTAATTGTAATTTGGTCGAAGAAAAGTCTTTATATCAACTGCTTAAGTACAGTTTTTATTTTCCATAAAAACGTTTAAAGGGATTAACTAATTTAAAGGGAGTGATTGATTCTGACCAAATCTGACAAATTACTAGTGGGTGACAAGATACAGTTCAAATTGGGACCACCTAACAAGAGTTTTCAACCGAGCATATCTTTGGAAACTTTTCATTGATTTTTGACCCACTCTGGTATGTGAACAGAAAATACAGAAATGCAGACTATAGCAGCTGAGGTCCATTCTGCAGAAAACCACTAGCAATGGATATGGTACTTTAACAGTAAATTTCTTTGTCACCTTCTAAAAAGAGGACATATACATACTGCTACCTCTTTATTTGCCATAGAAGAGGTTATCTTGTCAAGTCACATAAGGGTCAAGTTTGACTATCACAGTAGGAATTCTTTGGCAGAGTGTTTTCAGTCCTCAGAAAACAGTCACACTCTAGCTGATTCACACGAATGAAGAGGGTCCTAAGAAGTCAGAGGAAGTTCTTCAACTGATCTTGTGGTTAGAGTATACACTTCAGGGTGATCATATATGTTTTTAAATCAATTCTAAACCTCTCCTTATTTGCAGATGTTTTTCCACATGACAAGGACTCAAAGGCCATATCCTAGGAAATTCCCTAGGAAGGCTGTATTCCAAGCCCATTTACCTGAAGTTGGCTTGGACCTGGCCCAGTTTTGGAGAAAGGAAAAGGAGCATGCAATTTAGAAAGCAATTCCCTCTTATCAACTATAGATCTGAAGTTCTAGGCTACGTTAAGATCTGTCTGACCAGCTCTGCCCCTGTCCAGCCAAATTTCTCCAAAACATTTAAGCACTAGTATTATAAGCTATCAATCTGGGCATTACAGCATTACCACAGATAGGATCTATTAGTAATAGTGTTACAAAGCTAGAAAAAAAATTTAATTGACTTTTGGAAAAATTATAAAAATAAAGAGGCTAGTCTAAGATGAATTTATTTAGGGGGTACATGTGCAGATTTGTTACATGGATATATTGTGTAGTGGTAAAGTCTTCGCTTTTTGTGTAACCCTCACCTGATTGGTGTACATAATACTCATTAGGTGATTTCTCATCCCACATACCCTCCCATCCTCTCGAGTCTATAATGTCTCTTATTCTAGTCTCTATGTCCGTGTGTACTCATTATTTAGCGCTCACTTGTAAGTGAGAACATGTGGGATTTGACTTTCTGTTGCTGAGTTATTTTAATTGGTCATTAAACATGAAATGTCTGATTTTGAATCAAAAGTTTAGTTTATTATATCTCAAGCAAAAAGCAGTACAATTAATCGAAATATGTGCCTAAACTATTGAGAAAATTTTGCCATCTTAACGGTAGCTTATTTATGGCAGCAGCGAAGAAGCCTCGAGAGTGAGGAGTGATGAAATCGCGAAAGGTATTTTCCATAACTTGTTGAGAACTGAATATTTTTCTTACAAGAAGTGGTCCAAAGCCTGGAGAAAGTGGTAGTCAGTTGGTGTAAGGTCTGGTGAATATGGTGGATAACAGAGAGTTTTCAAGTCTATACTGTGTAGTTTGAGCAGCACTGTTTGTGCAACATGTGGTTGAGTGTTGTCTTGCAAGAGGATTAGCCTGCCTCTATTGACCAATCTTGGCTTTAATCGCAGGCATCCTCATCATTTCATCCAGTTGATTGCAGGAGACATCCATTCTAATCCATTGACCAGGTTTCATGAAGCTGTAGTCAATAATAACAGCTCTAGACCACCAGACACCATTAGCTTTTTCTGGTAAATATTTGGCTTTGGACTATGTTTCAGCACTTTATCTAACCATTGTGTTGAATGCTTGCTATTGTCAAAAAGAATCTGTTTTTCACCACATGTAACAAGATGGTATAGAAATGGTTCACCTTTACATTGTGACAGCAAAGAAAGGCAAGTCTTGAGATGAATTCTCTTTTGATGCTCATTTAATTCATGTGGTACCCATCCATTCAGCTTCTTTATCTTGTCTATTTCTTTCAAATAGCCCAATACTGTTGAAGTAGTAACATCAAACTTTGCTGCTTATTTACACATAGGTTAAGATGGATTTGCTTCCACTACAGCTTTCAGCTCATCATTATCCACCTTGCTCTCAGGTTGCTCACGTGGCTCTTTAAAAATGATTAAAATCACCAGAACATAACTTCTCAAACCACTGACATACTGTGTGTTCATTAGCTACATCCTTCCCAAACACTTCATTGATATTTCGAGCTGTCTGTGCTGCATTGGTTCCACCACAGAACCCATATCCGAAAATAACTTAAATTTTTTATTTATCCATGGTTTCACAGAAATTGTTCTAAAAAAAAAGTTTGACATAATCACAAGCCAAACCATGCATTTGAAAGAATGAGTATCTACCTTCACAATAAAAATAAAATAAGAAATGTTAAAGTGAAATGTCAGAGATATCAACTGCCAAACTTAGTACTTAAGGAAATCAGACATTTCATACTTAACCTCCAGTTCCATCCACATTGCTGCAAAAGACATGATTTCATTCCTTCTTATGGCTGAATGTAGTCCGTGGTACATATATAGCATACTTTCTTTATCAAATCATAAGATGAATAATTGAAAATTAGGATTAGATTTTTCTAACATTGTTAATGTACTTAGTGATTTCTGTTTATTGAAATCACTTATCTTCACATAATAAGAAAGTCTTTTAAACTTTAGCTGAACTTAATCATTCTTTAAAAATATGATCACCTCTTTCGTCTTAACTCCTTTTAAATTTGAAATTCCTACATTTAAAATTTCAGTATTAAATTTGAAAGTCCTATATTTCCTTCGCAACATAGTGAAAGGTCCAGCTCCACAAAGTTTAATCTTGTTAACAAAAATTTATCTTCACATTCTTACATTTATATCATAGTTACTACTGTCCTAAACTCTCAATTTCATATTTTCTATCTTCCCAGAAAGTCAAAAGACTCCACATCATTCTGTTTTATGAACACCACACATCAAGCCCAGAACAACGCTGGACACAGAGCAGGAATCTTAATGTACATGACTTTATGTCACATACATGAATTAGCTTGCTGGGAAAACAAAATTTGTGAGAATTACGACAACTAGTTTCTAAAGCATTTCAAGGGTCTATAAGCATCTGAAATCTATGGTCATGCTATGAAAGTACTAGATAACTAGTCTCAATGAAATGTGTAAATTAATATAAATCTATCTGCAAATAGTTAATTTTAAAATCTTTTTATTTTTTAAAAATATTTTTAATGTTTTCCATTTTAAAAAATAATTTTTAAAAAACTATTGAATCAAAATTCATATGAGTAGAAATTCTTTCATTTTCATTTCAGATTGATGTATGCTTTTTATAAAACAAAGTACCATAAACATTTTTCTTTACATTTGATGAAGTATCAACAGAGTAGAGATTAAAGATTTTCTATCTGTTTGGTGATAGATTCTAATACTTCCCCCCCTCCCCAAGACAGAGTCTCACTCTGTTGCCCAGGCTAGAGTGCTGTGGCGTCAGCCTAGCTCACAGCAACCTCAAACTTCTGGGCTCAGGCGGTCCTCCTGCCTCAGCCTTCCGAGTAGCTGGGACTACAGGCATGCACCACCATGCCCAGCTAATTTTTTCTATATTATTTTCAGTTGTCCAATTAATTTATTTCTATTTTTAGTAGAGACGGGGTCTCCCTCTTGTTCAGGCTGGTTTCTAATTCCTGACCTTGAGCGATCTGCCCACCTTGGCCTCCCAGAGCGCTAGGATTACAGGCGTGAACCACCTCGCCTGGCCAGATTCTAATACTTTGACTCTAAACAATCCCAGAAATTCCAGAGATTGGGGGAACAGGGAAGACAACATATAGCTATGGCTTTCCCTATCTTAGGGCCTGACAAGCAGCAATGTATCTACAACAAACCAAGCACTGCCACAGGGTGTGTCCCCAGGCTAGCATGCAGCTCATCTTTCTTCCTGGCCTAGATATATTAAAAGGCAAATCAGATACTCAGAGCAGGATCCTAGGCCCTTGATGTATTCAGGGATTCTGGATAATCCCAGTTAAAAAGTTACAAAGCAGAGTTGCTGTCTTTGTTAAAGATCATTCTAAGAAATGAAAAAAGAATCAAATAAACTCTGTCAATTCTACCTCAAAATAGATCCTAAATCCAGGATTTAGGAATAGATCCTAAATTTATAATAAATTCTAAATTTAAATTAGGATTTTAAATTTTAATTTAAATTAGAAATAAATCCTAAATTTTTCATGCTTTCCACAGCTACAACCACAGTCCAAGCCATTATTATCTTTTCATTGGTATAAATGCAACAATACCTTAACTGGTTTTTTTGCCTCCGTCTCTAGTTCCTTTTCCTCACTTCTTTTTTAAGTGTTTTTTAAAAGCATAAACCTACTTGCTTAAAACTGTCCAGTGAGTTCACCACTGCAACTAAATAAATTTTAAACTTTACCTCAGTTGATAAGACTGTATGTATACTGAGGACCTCACCTCCTACCATACTGGGCAACTTTTTAACCCTTAATCCTTCCAAGTCGGTTCCCAGGCTATGTACTAGCTGAATTCCTTTCTACTTTCTACTTGGAATGTTCTTTTCCTGGGTCTTCATTAAGTTTTCTCTTTCTCATCACTCAGGTCTTAGCTCCAATTTACTTCCTCAGAGGTCTATCCTAACTGCCCTAGTGAAAACTACCCAATCAGCCACTACCACCCCTACTTGGACCCTATGGTCACTATTTTATTTGCTCTCTAGCACTTAGTATTTTAAATTCTTTACCCCACATGTGTTTTATCTAACTTCCCTCATCATCATGTAAATGAGACAAGTAATTTGATCTTTCATAGCTCTATCTCTAACATCTAGCTAATAGGTATTAATAGGTCAGTGTTTACAACATTGTAAGCACTTATTAATACTTCTAATCCACTCTGGGAGACTGAGGAAAGTGGATGGTTTGAGCTCAGGAGTTCGAGACCAGCCTGAGCAAGAGCGAGACCCTGTCTCTACCAAAAATAGAAAAAATAAGCCTGGCATGGTGGTGCATGCCTGTAGTCCCAGCTACTTGGGAGGCTGCGGCAGGAGGATCACTTGAGCCCAGGAGTTTGAGGTTGCTGTGAGCTAGGCTGACGCCACAGCACTCTAGCCTGGGCAACAGAGTGAGATTCTGTCTAAAAAAAAAAAAACGTACTTTGAATCCAGTGATTTATATACCATAACTACATAACAATAAACACTATCTTTTTTCTCATGCCCTTTCCCCCTTCCTATTTTCACTCCCTCTTTCCTCCTGAAATCTTCAAGAAAAGTAACTTTTATTACCTTTTGCTATTAAATCCAGACCACTTCTCTCTTCCCGTTTCCTGTCTCAGCAAACAGCACCACTTGTGGCAGAAACCCATAGCTGTCCTCTAAAATTTGTTCTTCCTTTCTTCTGTGACAGCCGCCCAGCTCTGCTACATTTCCCATCCTCGCTACATTAGATGTGGCCACATGACTAACGCTCTCCAATGGAACATAACCATATGTGATAAGTGTCATTTCTAGTCCTGGCTCATTACACTTCTCCCTCCTCTTTTTAACTTCTGGCAATATCCTTGGAAGTCATGTGTAGAAGGTAGCAGATCTTCCAACCTGGTTTCCTGAATAACTGTATGCATGGTTAAATATTCTTAATTGTGCCCTGAGGTAAGCAACAACCACTCAAGATTATTAAGTGAAAAAAATATATATAAACTTCTTATTCTTTAAGCCACTAAAATCTGAGGTTCTTTTTGTTACAAAACTTTAGTCTATCCTAACTAATAAGCCGTTCATCCAGTTAGTTAAACAGAAATCTTATAGTAGGCGTGGAGACAGGAATAGAACTCATAACACATATTCAACCATCAAGTTCTAGCCATTCTACATCCTTACAATTCATCTGTCTTTTCAATACCTGTGCCCATTCCCTAGTTGTAGCTATAATCATCCTATCTAGATTTGCTGCAACAGCTTCCTAATTGACTTACAAAGGTCAATCCACTTTCTAAAGTGCAAAGTGACAGTATATAAATGTGAATGTGTTACTCCTTTAGTACACATTGCTGCCTCCTAGTGAATATCTATACAAAGCCTATAAAATCCTTTATTATTTGGTTCTTGCTCCAAGAACACACCGAACCTTCAGTTCCCTGAGAGAGCTGGGCAAATGCTCATTTTCCAGAGCAAGGAGATAAAGTCAGGGAGAGAACAGAGCCAACAAGAAAACTTTAAAGAAGCTAGTGGCACTCTAATTATGTTTCAAATATTTTTAATAAACTTTTTAAGTAAACTACTTTTTAGTAAGCATTTAAAAGTTAGCATTGATAAAAGACAATGAAAATGATGGTTTTATTAAGGACAAGGAAAACTCATGATGATTTATTCAAAAATTTTGCAAACTAGGTACTTTCCACCTTATTATTTAATGAGAAACAAGAAAATGTTGAAAAGGCATGCAGACAGAGGGGCTTCAATCATAAAAGCAAATTCCAAGGTAGGTGGAGTTAGAAGGGAACATGGTCAATTTCAGGCATCACCCAATTCAATAGTTTATAGCATTATCAATAAAATGTTCCATGTTATGATTAGACTGCTGTGTTTACAAATGTAAAGACAAAGGTTAGAGAGACTGAAACTATGTTTTGAAATGAGAAAATTTCAATCCCAGAAAAATTAAAGCACTGTTGTAATACAAAAATAGATCCTCTAAAGGTAGACAAATGAAAATCCATAAAGCCCCCAAATGAACAGATGATCTAGATCACAAAGAAGCAAACTGATGTGGCACTACATTTATGATACTTTTATTTTTCATGGATTAAAAAAAATTACATTCTTGAGGCCTGTCCACCGATTTTTTTCACAAAAAGCAAACTCCTGCTGAAAAATAAATAGGACTAAAAAACATATAGTCAGGTTCTTAGGTGATATCGAATAAATTTATATACTTAAAAAATCTAAATATATGATATGAACATCTCATATTTATTTCTACAATTAAAGACAAATTCCAAGTAATAAACTCAATAACCCAGCAAAACACACACACACACACCCCTCCTGCATTAAATTGGAAAAACAAAACAGTAACTCCAACAAGCAGTTATTCTTGGATGGCAAAAAACTAAACTTTGTAAAGACCCAAAAATAATGATCTCAACATTAAATATTCAGAATTTCAATTTCTACTAAATACCTTCGTCTGTAAATCTCATTAACAGTTTCTGAAAAGAGGCAGACACTATTTCTTTGTCCACTAAGGAAGTAACACCTTATTTAAAAAAAGAAAAATAAACCAAAAACTTTTTTTTAACTTTCTACCCTAGTACAGTTAACAAAATATTAAAATGTAAAGTCATCAGACTTATGAATAAAACTTACATGTGAAATCTCACATGATTTTAAATATTTGATGCTGTCACAATATTTTTCATTTACAGATTTTTCATTAGATATTTGAGGATCTTTCAAGAGGCTTAAAATAGAATGAAATTCAATATCACTAAGGTAGATTCAGAAATGGAAATATCACACAACTGGCTAACCTGCTGGAAGACAAAAACTGTAGCATATCTCATTTGGCAAAAATGAATTATATTTGGAGGGTAAGAAGGCAGAGACAGTAAAACCCAGCAGACCCTTTGCTATAAAACAACTCTAAAAATTATCATCAGCCTAATAGTACCACTAAAGCAGACTTGAGAGGCCCCTAGAGCTCCCCACCTAGAAAATACTTTTAGGTAATCAAGGTTGGATTCAGAGTCTTACCAGGGAAGCACTCCAATATAATAAAAATAAACAGTCTTTCTGTCAAAAGGCCCTTAATTCTACCACTTACTGGTTGTATGATCTTGAGAATGCACTTAAATTTTCTCAATGTTTCTTTACCTCTAAAATGTGCCTAAGAATAAAAATACCTCTATTACCCATCTCAGAAGACTTTCTTTTATAATTCTTTGAAAGGGAACTATAAATAATAAAAGTGCTGTACACAAATGTTAATTAAGTGTGTTTCTTCTTTTTCCTTTCTTTATGAACAACAAATATTTATTGAAACTCTGAGTTAGGCACTATGCTAAGTAAGCACTAGCAGATGGCTGAACCAAACAAACAAAAAACCACATTTGTAGCTGTTTAGAACCTTAAAGTATGGTGATAATACAGATATAAATTATAATAATGCACTATAAATACCACATAGAATAATGAATAATATTCTCTGAACACATAGAGGAAGATGCACTCAAGGAAGCCTGAGGGATTCAGGAAAGATTGCAAAAGAGGTAATGCCTAAACTGCACACTGAAGGAAAAAAAAAAACAAATTTGTGAGACTAAGGTAATAGGAAGTATAATTCCACACAAAAGGAAACAGTTTATGTAGATTCAGAGCACAGCATGTTTAGGGAACTACAAATAGTTAACAACGCTATTATCTAAGGGGATTGGGGAAGGCAGTGGATAAGAATGGAGGGAGAGAAGAACATTAAGGAGAAAAACCAGAGGCAGGAAAACCAATAAAATTCTATTTACACTGGTCTGTATGAGACATAATCCGTATGTAAGGGTTACTGTATACCTTTAACTAAAATATGAAATAAAGTCAAAGGAGCCGACTTTTTCCTGGAGAATGGGATACATAGGTTTTATAACAATGTTTAATTTAAGGTAACAGATCATCTAGGTGATATCCAGTAAACTCACAGGTTTAGCGATCAGAAAGAAAGATCAAGGCTTGAAATTTAGATTTGTAAGCGCTCAGCATTAAGGACGGGTGAGATTCTCCCAACACAAAAAGGTGGCAACTCTTTAAAGAATTAAACTGCCTTTCCCATTTTATATGCTCAAAAATGTAGACTACTCCATCAGGGCTGAAGGAAGTACAGTATAATCTTGATCTTACAGTTAAGTCAGTGATCTAAATGAGATTTCCATTCCTGAAACTTGTTTAGTTATGTTATTTATTGTTATTCATATGTTATTAGTAATCTTTTTATTAGCATGGTTCCAATCTTGTCCAGGGCCTCCCAGGAGATCCTCTGTATTACCTGGAATCTCCAAAACTCCTTGCACTGACTGACATCGGGAGGATCCTCCAGATTAGCAACAGCTTCTTCCAGATCAGAATTAATCAGAATGAATGCATTCAATGCTTTAGGTCATATAAAATTTAAAAAAGAATAAAATATGGTACCCATCTCTAAAATGAATTCTAGATCTAGTAACAACACAGGATACAAGTAATGATAACCAGCGTAATGCAAGCAATTTTAATGCTGAATATTTTTATCCAGTCCTTAGGTAAGTAGCAAGAGGTAATACTGTCTTCCTCTGCCATTAACAGCTATAGCTTTGGGAATATTTAGTTTTGCTTTTAATAGCAATTTTCTGAAAAGCCACTAGATGGCGATACTGCCTTCAAAAAGGTTTCTGTTTTGGGAGTGTGGTATTAGCCAACTAGTCTCCTTATTGGATCATCATATTTGGTTATAGTTTAAAAAACTATTTTATTTTGATCACAGTGAGTTTTAGAAGCGTGATGATATGTTTTTGATATGTTATAAATAAAAATTTGGGACATTTTAAATCCTTCATCTTAAAGTTAAGAATAATGAGCCCCAGAGAGATTATGACTTGCCCATTATTTCCACAAATGGTTAGTTAAATGGCAATGCCAGATTAGAGCCAAAGTTTCCTGATTTAGGATTACGGGTTTTATGTTACAGTCACACAAAGAGAGAAAGACACTCCATCCTTTGGAAAAGCATTGGAACAGGGACCTGGTAAAATAAAAATTCAGAAGAGGGCAGTATGGTAGTCTGGCTGGTAGTCTCAAAGAAGGTTGTACTCAAAATAGGTACTGAAAGATGAATGGGTAATGAAGAAATAGAGTTCAAAAAAAAAAAAAAGTTCCACAGTTCCCAGTGCAGAATGGGATGAAGTATCTATACTGATGTTCAAAATGAGAAAATGAATCAAGTTTAAAGAAACCATTTGCCCCCTAATTTTAATCCAGTGGTGGTTCTTCTACTATAACACACGTCAGGTGAGATCCATATTGGTCATAGACCCCCCAGGTACTAGAAGTAAGTCTACTCAGTTTTCCTCAAATTCAAAAAAAGTATATCCAAAATCAAAGGAGTGAGAGAGATATGGTTGATGCTACTACAGTGATAAACTGCAATCTCCATTTGGAAACTAACAACTCTAAATTATTGAACATTTCAGTTATTCTATCTACAGTAGCTAATTACTTAGAAAATACTTCAAAGTTGACTTAACATTTGCATGGGTAGGTATATTATGTATGGTAAAGCCTTACCTTGCTTTCTGTTTATAGCAGCAAACTAGAAATACCAATGAAACATCACAGATATTTATTTTAAGAAATATCTAGAAAATTTGGAACAATACAATAAATCTGCTAAAGGTAGATTTCTTTTTTTTCCTTTTCTTTTCAATTTTTTTTTTCATTTCAGCATATTACGGAGGTACAAATGTTTAGGTTAGATATACTGCCTTTGCCCCACCTGAGTCAGAGCTTTATGCATGTCCATCCCCCAGATGGCGTGCACTGCACCCATTAGGTGTATATATACCCATCCCCTACTCCCCCTTCATCTGCCCAGCACCTAATGAATCTTATTACTATATGTGCACTTAAGTATTGATCAGTTAATATCAACTTGATGGTGAGTACATGTAGCACTTGTTTTTCCATTCTTGGGATACTTCACTTAGTAGAATGGGTTCCAGCTCTACCCAGGATAATACAAGAGGTGCTAGATCGCCATTGTTTTTTGTGGCTGAGTAGAATTTCACAGTATACTTATATCTCATTTCATTAATCCACTCGTGTATTGATAGGCACTTGGGTTGTTGCCACATCTTTGCAGTTGTGAACTGTGCTGCTATAAACATTCAAGTGCAGATGTCTTTTTTATAGAATGTCTTTTGTTCTTTTGGGTAGATGCCTAATAATGGGATTGCTGAATCAAATGGTAGTTCTACTTGTAGCTCTTTAAGGTATCTCCATAATGCTTTCCACAGAGGTTGTACTAGTTTGCAGTCCCACCAGCAGGGTATGACTGCTCCTACCTCTTCGCATCCATGCCAATTTTTATTGTTTTGGGACTTTTTGATACAGGCCATTCTCACTGGAGATAAGTGATATCTCATTGTGGTTTTGATTTGCATTTTCCTGATGATTAGAGATGCTGGGTGTTTTTTCATATGTTTGTTGGCCATTAGTCTGTCTTCTTTTGAAAAATTTCTGTTCATGTCCTTTGGTCACTTTTTGATAGAGTTGTTTAATTTTTCCTTGCTGTTTTTCCTGAGTTCTATTATGGATTCTAGTTATCAGCCCTTTATTGGATGTGTAGCATGCAAATATTTTCTCCCATTCTATAGGCTATCTGTCTGCTCTCATGATAGTTTCCTTGGCTGTGCAGAACTTTTTAATTTGATCAGGTTCCATTTATTATTTTTGTTGTTGCTGTGATTACCTTTGGGATCTTCTTCATAAATTCTTTGCCTAGGCCAATGTCTATAAGATTTTTTCCAACATTTTCTTCTAGAATTCTTATAGTTTCATGCCTTAGGTTTAATGCTAAAGGTAGATTGCTTTTAAAATCAGTATACTATTAAGATTCACTGGGAAAAAAAATATTTTTAAAGGTATTCCATTATGTTAACATTAAGCCTAATTCTCCAATGGATTTTAAAGAAATTAGAATTACTTTAATCTAAAAAAAGGAGAGGTTTTAAAAGAGTATATAAACCCCTTAAGGATATTTGCTTATCAAACAAAATGATACACCAAGTTTTTCTCTTATAAATTTAGTTGAGCAGAAAAATTCAGTATACATTACCTGAGATACAAAGTTATGGGATTTAAGATTTCCTGCTTCTTGAAACTCAGTACTCCTGCATCCAGCAGGGCAATGGGGACCATGGCCCAAGTGAATATCCCACACCCCTGGCACTCTACTGGAACCCAAAATTGCATTTTAAAATGAAAATCAATGGGGAAATGGAGTTTGATACATAAAGTTTGGCTTTTGTCAGTTTTTCTTGAACATATCTATTCCAAATATACACAAATATCTGTACAATAAGAATCTATTAGATGAAAATGATAATTAGCTGTTTTCCACCTCCACCAAAACCTAACAAGAACATAAGGGGATTTATATTCAAGTATGATAGACACATACTTGTATTAAGGATAATCTAACTAAAGTGAAACTTCAATTAACCAGCTTAGCAGATGGAATTAATCAGAACTTCTCCCAAAGAAATAGCCACAGATATTTAGTCATTCAAAAAATATACTTCAAGTGAAGTTTTGGATTGAATACACATTCAGATCCAATTTTTTTTTTCAATTTCTACGAAGAAGCAGTATTGTATATGATGGAAAGAATGAAAAACTGGGAGCTGAAAACCTTGAACCCTTAGCTCTGCCAACATTTTTTGCCCTTTTTAAAGTCACTCAACCGTTCACAACAGCCAAGATATAGAATCAACCAACAGATAAATGGATAAAGACAATATGGCATATATGCACAATGGAATACTATCAACAAAGATAGTATTTTGGCAACAAAGATGCCATTTGTGACAACATGGATAAACCTGCAGGAATTAATGTTAAGTGAAATAAGAGAGATACAGAAAGACAAATATCATAAGATTTCACCTACATGTGGAATCTAGAAAAGTTGAACTCATAGATGTAGAGAGTAGAGTTGGTCACCAGAGGCTGGAAGGCTGGGGGTCAGGGCATGTTGCTCAAAGATTATAAAAGTTCAGTTAGACAGGAAGAATAAATTCAAGAGGTCTATTGTATAGCATGGTAACCATAGTTACCAACAATGTACTGTATTCTTTAAAATTGCCAAGAGAGATTTTTAAGTGTTCTCACCACAAAAAAAATATATCAGGTAATGCATACATTAATTAGCTCAATTTAGCACTTTACAATATACACATATTTCAAAGCAAGTTGTACATGATAAATATATACAATTTTGTCAATTAAAAAATAATAATAAATAAAGTCACTCAACCCTTTCTGGGTCTCAGTTTTCTCAAATACAAAATGAGAGATATAGCTTTTAAGCTCTAGAACAGTTTTAAACTTTAAAAAAGCCATATAACCCTTTCTTAAAATAAAATATTAATTGTAAATGAAGTAGGTAAAACAAATAAAAACACAGTAACTCTAGTGAAAGTAGGTACAGAGAACTGGAGCCCTGTCCATCACAGCTCTATCCACAATGTACTTTGTGAGGGGTTTCTACTGGATCCAAACACACCACTTGAAAACTTCTACTCCAGAAAACACTAAACAATGAAAATAATTTTCAGGATAATGTCACAAGATTAAAAATAGACTTTTCACTCTGAAAAATTCAAGTAAGAGTTTTTGTCTATTTCTTCAACTAACCAGACTCTGGCAAAGATTCCCCGAAAGGAAACACCCATTTCTAAGAATTCCAATCAACTATGTTTCACCATTAAATTATGGGAAGTAAGAAACAAAAAAACCTCAGGTGATGGGTACACCAAAAGCCCAGACTGCACCACTATACAATATTTACATGTAATGGAATTCAGCTTGTACCCCCTAAACCTGTAAAAATAATAACAATGATAAAACTATGGTGATACTAAAGAAATGACAGACTTGTCATAAAGAATTCTAAAATTTAAAATATACATAAATAAATCTGAAAATAAAGACAGGAAAGAAAAATAGGCTAAAATCACTAGAGATTTCTTAAATCCAATTAATTATGGATTATTTTACATAAAATCCACTATGATTAACAAAAATATTTTATTTTTAAATTCTACATTAGTTCTAAGACAAGGCATATTTCACTATCAACAGGCACAAAAGAAGCCAAGTAGGATATGTACCCCCAACTTTAGCCAAAGAACTTCTACCTTTTCCTGTCTTATACACTGAACTGCTGCCTCACAATAGTTTGTTTAAATAAAGGGTTTTAGGGAGTTGAAAAAAAAAAACTATAGATATAACTAAAAAAAACTTGAAGTTTAAAATAATAATTAAAACAAAGTTTATAAGTTTAAACAGGCAATTTACAAAGCTAAGGTTTTTCACTCACATAAAAATTTTCACTTTACTAAGGTTTTTCACTCACATAAAAATTAAAAACATCTTACTGTCTGATGCTGCATTAGAAAATTAAGCATGAATTTAAAAAATTCATGAGTTCATTTCAGTCACATTTAAAGCTGCATATTTTTTTAAAATTCACATTTATTTGTGTTTAAAAATAAATTATTTTTAAATTGAGATAAATATACAAAATTTTGTAATTAAAATAGTCAACCCAACATATCAAAATTTCACTCTTTTATATATTTAACCATGAAAAGTAAATTTCCTTTAAACTATCAATTAGGTGTTCATAGTATAGCTTCTACAACTGGACTCCATAGTATTTACTTGAAAGTACTCTTACCTTTCTTCTGAGCTATACAATCGTGCAAGTCCAAAATCTGCAAGTTTTATCTGCCCTCTGGTGGAAATAAGACAAAATGAAAAAAGGTATTAATCTACTATGAACTGATAATACACATTTACATTTTACCCCTAGCACTAATCAAAAATACATTTAAATAAACTTTAACTTTACTCACACTGCAGTATCATCAAGGTCACAGAGGGAAAGGGAAATAGTAGGCAAATTCACAAGATAAGGTAAATAACTAGTACCTTGCTTTGGATAGTTTTAGTTACTAATTATTATTATAGTAGTACTATTATTATTACTATTATAAGTACTATCATCATAGTAATTATACTAGAGTAGTATTTCAGTACTACTCAGTTCCTACTTAGAAAAGTAAACTTCAATGAAAATAAATAGAATGAGATAATTTCTATTACTTAGTAATAGGACAAATTACTTATTCAATTCAACACTGCTCAAGAACTCAGTCACATCTCTTCAAATTTATGTTAAATTTTCCAGTTCTTAGAGGGGCTAAGTGCATAAAACACTTTCTGCTAATTAATATCAGGATCACACATGTCATTTAAACTAACAAATAGTACCAGTTGTCACAGAATTACCAGGGTTAAGGTTATGTTGTTACTGAAATATATAACATAAGCTTTAAATGTATGTGTGTGTATAGATACACAGTTTAAAGAAAGTTCGCTTTGCAGCTGTGAAATTTTTTTTAAAAATTTTAAAATCTATTCTTAACCTAAAGCTGAAATCGTATTACTAAGTATTACTTAGTATTACTAAGTACTTACTAAGTACTAAGTATGAGAAGATCCATTCATATCTTTTGGAAGAATATCAAACAAAAAGTCAACAACTATTATTTTATACACATTATAAATTATTGGAAGTTAATTTATTTAACAACTTTAGAGGTAGCCCAAGCGGTAATATTGTTGATTATGTTAAAATGGTTGCATGAAATGTAAACTGAATTTTAAATCCTTTTACAAAGTATATGTCATAAATAACACTCATTTTATATATATCAAGCTCATATCCATACCTATTATTTAGAAGGATATTTGAACATTTAATATCCCTATGCAAAAAGTTCTTCTTATGGCA
Source organism: Lepilemur ruficaudatus (assembly GCA_963574885.1). Classification (NCBI taxonomy): domain Eukaryota; kingdom Metazoa; phylum Chordata; class Mammalia; order Primates; family Lepilemuridae; genus Lepilemur; species Lepilemur ruficaudatus. The sequence goes on from CAUYRT010048795.1 coordinate 51,451, forward strand.
ATAATCCAGTCCTTCCATGAGCTGTCTCATAAATGACTTTATGTGATTTTCATTAAAATGAACCAAGCCTGATTCCAGTAGTCCCATCAGATCATGATCCATATATTCAAACACCAGATAAAACGCACCTAAGAATGAGAATTAATACATTAAAGACTTATTTCTACAACTATTCTATAAGTTCAAAATTTTTAAGAATAAAATGCTGGTGGGGAGGGGAAATCCTTGAAAAGAAGTGCTACTTTATTATTTTACATTCATCTTTCTCTGAATTTTACATCAGTAAATATATCCCAATAAAAATTCTAACCCAGTTTTCCTCTCCTAAAGAAAACTATTAGGATTTAAAAAAAAGCAGCCCTATGATTTCTAAATTGCATAGTTTCTGGATATAATTAATGTTAAAATAAATTCTTAACTGTTTTAGATATCAAACAAATTATCTCTTGGCAGAAGCTAAATGAAACCAGTATAGCACAACAAAGAAAATTTACCCAGATGGAGTTTAGGTAACTTCTCTGAAACCTTCAATAAACATATAATTTAATTGTGTTTATACAGCTCCAGAGTATTTGAAATCAGAGTATTTAAAAAATATATATAATTTGAAATTACAACTTTATGTTATACAGAGAAATATAAAATCAGGTCAAATTTTAATTAGCAATTCAAGAATGAAAAGCTAATGAAACTCATTACATCTGTCTGTGAAAAAGAAAAACTCTAACATCATGACAAAAAAGGTATCTGAACATAGTTTACAATCAGTTCCTAATTTAAAACAGCAAAGAACTCTTAGTAGACTTGCAATGGGACTCTTTCTTAAAGATTTATTATGGCACCTCTCTGAAACCAACAACCAGTGTCTATTTAATAGGAAAATGCCCGGGTATAATATACAAGACAAAAACATTCATTATTACTACCTCTGTTCTGGAAGTTACTAAGTAAAATATAAGCCAAGTATAAATATTGAAAAAAGCAAAAATAAAATTATCAGTAGATGAGATGACTATTTTTCTGGATGATCCAAAAGAATAAAGAGTAGCTGAAGTGTGATGGTATATTCCTATAGTCCCAGCTACTCAGAAGGCAGAGACAGAGAGATCCCTTGAGCCTAGGAGTTCAAAGCTGCAGTAAACTATGATCTGCATTCTAGCCCCAGGCAACAGAGTGAGATTCCCATATCAAAAAAAAAAAAAAAAAAGGAAGTAGTAGCTGAGTTAGAGAAAAATCAATATACAAAAAGCAAAAGACTTCATATATGCAGCAACAAGTCATTAGAAATAAAACTTATGATTCCACAATAAAAAAATGCTACAAATAACTAGGAATAAATTTTAAAAAACAATTATACAAGCTCATCATGAAACACAAAATTGTAAAATTCTGTATTTTAAAGCAATTTCAATAAAAGGACCAGTATTTTGGTTTTTTCTTTTGCTGGCTGGAAAAGGGGACTTAACTTGACAAAGTAATTCTAAAATTTACCCTGAAGAAAACTAACCAGACTACCAGCCAAAGCATTTCTGAAAATAAACACTTGCCCTATTAGATATTAACATGACCTGTCATAAACAAAACAGTGGAAAATAATATGCACCAGAAAACAAATCTCAAACACATATCTAATAATTATAAAAGCAGGAACTTTATGTTAGTGAAGAAAAAATAGACAAAATGGTATTTACATAAATATATAACCCCATAGGAAAGCAAGCAGTTATATCAAAGACAAAACTAATAAAAAGCAGACAGATTTCAATTCTCTAAATAGAAGCACTGCATAAAAAAACAATATGAAATAGAGGTAACAGCAATAATTCATTAGAAATAAAATTTAAATTATTCCACAATTTAAAAAATGATCAAAAAATGACAAGCTGGGGAAATATATTTGTAACACAAAATAGATTAATATCCATAATATTAAAAGATCTTACAAATCAACACAAAAAAGACCAATTCCTCAACAGAAAATGAGAAATAAAATGAACTGTCAATATGCAAAAGAATGCCTATGTCCAAAAAACACAAGAAAAACATGTAATCTCACTATTAATCAAAATATATAAATCAAAGCAAAATATACCACTTTTAACTAAGAGGAAATGATGCCGGAAGGCAGTACACAGTATTAACAAAGGTGTGAGGTAAATAGATACTGTTATTTATAATGCCAATAGTAAATTAGTATAAATATTCAGAAAATATAATTTGGCTATATGTATCAAACCTTTAAAAATTACATACCCTTTTACATAGCAATTGCTTTAAGCATAAGGAAATAAAGATTGCAAAGAGTTAGTTATATGAATGTTCACTAAAGCCATGTAACAATAAAACAAAAACAAAAACATTAAGCCCCCAAAAAGGTTATTATGGTACATCTTATATCATTCCATGCAACATTGAAAAATGCTGCAGAGGTATAATTATTAATGTGAAAATGTACTGATCACATTGAATAAAAGTATATTATCAAACACACATTATCTCACTATCTCTGTTGTTATTTAACAATGTGTTGGTGGTATTATATAACACAGTAAGACAAGAGAAAGCATTTAGAATTGCATAGTCCAATACAGTTGCTACTAGCAATGTGTGGCTAGTCCAAAAACACTGTGAGCACAAAACACGTTAGATTTTGAAGACTTAGTACAAAATAAAAGAATAAAAATATCTCATTAATTTGTTACAATTACATATTAAAATGATCTATTAGCTATCTTAGGTTAAATAAAATATATTACTGAAATTAATTTCAGCTGTTTCTTTTTTAAATGAGGCTACCAGATTTTTTTTTTTTTTTTTGAGACAGGATCTCTTTCTGTTGCTCAGGCTTGCATGCAGTGGTGTCATCGTACCTCACTGCAAACACACACTCCTGGATTCAAGAAATCCTGGCTCAGCCTCCTGCGTAGCTAGGATTACAGGCGCACACCACCATGCCCAGCTGATTTTTAAATTGTTTTTTGCAGAGACAAAATCTTGCTACGTTGCCCAGGCTGGTCTCAAATGCCTGGCCTCAAGTGATGCTCCCACCTCAGCCTCCCAAAATGCTGGGATTACAAGCATGAGCCACAGTGCCCAGCAGATTATTTTAAATTAAAACATAATGGCTCACGTTCTATTTCTATTAAATAGGACTAGATTAGAGGTATAAAAATTGAAATAAGACACCTATAACTATCTCTACATGTAGATTATTTTTATTCTCTGAAAAGTTAAAAACGTTCAACAAAAAATTATTACAAGCAGTAACAATTTAGAAAAGTAACAGAATAGAGTCATTAACTACCAGTTAAAAGACAAAATGTAAGACCACCGTTACAGTAATAGTTAATTAAATTTAAAAAGCACATAAGAAATGCATAAAATACTTCAGAGATAAACTATAAAACATTCTTTTTTTTTTTTTTTTTTGAGACAGAGTCTCACTCTGTTGCCAGGGCTAGAGTGCCGTGGCGTCAGCCTGGCTCACAGCAACCTCAAACTCCTGGGCTCAAGCAATCCTTCTGCCTCAGCCTCCCGCGTAGGGGGCACTACAGGCATGTGCCACCATGCCCAGCTAATTTTTTCTATATATTTTTAGTTGTCCAATTAATTTCTTTCTATTTGTTAGTAGAGACGGGGTCTCGCTCTTGCTCAGGCTGGTTTCAAACTCCTGACCTTGAGTGATCCACCCGCCTTGGCCTCCCAGAGTGCTAGGATTACAGGCGTGAGCCACCACGCCCAGCCTGTAAAACATTCTTACAAGACAAAAAGTACACATGAACAAATGGACAGGAGGGCTTGACATGATAAAGATGTCAAATTTAACTAAGTTAATTTATAAACATAGCCTAATTTTTCAAAATACTAGTTTTTTTCTATAACATAAATCCCACATAGAAAAATAACTAAGAAAGAATAGCAAGGTAAATACCTGAAAGAGAAAGGGTGTATAGGCACTAGCTGTACCAGATATTAAACCAGTATAAATTCCTATAATTAAAAAATGTGGGGCTCAGTGCAGTGGGCCCATGCCTGCAATCCTAATGCTTTGGGAGGCCAAGGCTGGAGAATAATTTAAGGTCAAGAGTTCGAGACCAGCCTGAGCAAGAGTGAGATCCCTACCTCTACAAAAAATAGAAAAATTAGCTGGGTTTGGTGGCATATGCCTTTGGTCCCAGCTACTCTGGGAGGCTGAAGAAAGAGGATCCCTTGAGCCCAGGAGTTTGAGGTTGCAGTGAGCTAACGGTGACACAACTGCACTCTAGTGGGAGTGAAAGAGCAAGACCCTGTCCCAAAAAACAGCAACAAAAAAGTATGCCACTGGTAAATGAAATAAAACAAAATCCAGAAATATGCCCAAGTACATAAAGAACTTCACAGTAAAAGTGGCATATCAATTCAGTGGGGAAAAGATGGACTTTTTAATTAGTGGCACTGGGATAACTGAATAGCCAGATATAAAAAGATAAAACTGATCTGTCCCCTCACGACATACACCAGCATAAAAAGTAAATGAATCAGTTATCTAAATACAAAAAATAAAATCCTAAAAGTGCTTTTTAAAAAAAAAATCACAGAATTCCTTAATAAACTGATAGTGAAGAAAAATTACTAACTAGGAATCAGTATCAAGAAGTAATAAAAAGGGGAAAGACTTATAAATGTGACTGTTAAAATAAAAATCTTATATATGGCTAAAAATACAAGCAAAATTAAAAGAATTTAGCAAACTAGAATAAAAATTATTTGCAACTTATATTGCAGAGTAATGATCAATATCCATTATAAAAAAGTTAAAAAAAAATCAACAGCTTCACAGAAAAGTAAGCACACACACACAAAAAAATTAGCTCACCACAAAAAAAGGACAAATAATCTGAAATGAATGCCAAGTTGCTTAACCCTGTTCATAATAAAAATTTATTTTTTAAACTAAAACTTCACCAGGATACAAACAAAAATCCTAAGATAGAACTTCAGAGCCTCTTGGCAAAGCTGTAAAGAACACTCTCATACATTGCTAGTGGAAATATACAAGTACAATCCCTGTGAAGGAGAATTTGGCAATATCTAGTTAAATCAGATTCAGCATTTCCCTTTGATTTAATAATCCCAATTCCAAGAACCTATACCAAAGATTCACTGGCAAAAATACAAAATGATGTATGCATAGAGCTACTGAGCGCAGCATTATTGAAACAATGCAAATATCCATCAATGAGAAACTGGCTGAATAAACTATAATACAACATGCAGTACCTTGCAGCCATAAAAAGGGATGAGAACAATCTCTATATGCTGGTATAGAGTAAACTTCAGGATCTATGGTTAAATGAAAAGAACAAGGCATAGTAGAGTACTTATACTACCTTTTATATAAAAAAGAGAAGGTGAATATGTAGAAAAGAAAAAGTGGAGGATGAAACAAACACTTAAAATAGTCACGGGTAAGGGAGAGAACAAGAAGAGGAACGGAATAAAGACGATTTTGAATATACCTGCTACACAGTTTTGAGTTTGAAGCTGTATAAATGTTTTACGTGATTAATTAAAATACATCAGTAAATCAAAAAGGATAAAAAAATCAGTCCCTAAAAAAAATCGAAAACAAATGAACCTAGCAGTCTATCAAGTTCGTTGCATAAACTGTCCACAATATAATATTCTGACTATATATCCCTCGTGGGGCTTATTCTAAGGACAAAAATAATCCCTAAGAAATCTTAGACTGCATTCACTAGTCTTCTTAGTAATTAATATTAGCATTGTTATTTTGAAATTATTACATGCATACTGTAGGACAAACTATGCTAATATTTTAGGAACCAAGATTTTTAGTTTAAAAGAAAGACAAGTGGCCGGGAGCGGTGGCTCACGCCTGTAATCCTGGCACTCTGGGAGGCCGAGGCAGGAGGACTGCTTGCGTTCAGGAGTTCAGACCAGCCTGAGCAAGAGTGAGACCCCGTCTCTACTAAAAATAGAAAGAAATCAGCCAAACAACTAAAACTAGAAAACATCAGCTGGGCATGGTAGTGCATGCCTGTAGTCCCAGCTACCTGGGAGGCTGAGGCAGGAGGATTGCTTGAGCCCAGAAGTTTGAGGTTGCTGTGAGCTAGACTGACGCCACAGCACTCTAGCCCGGGCAACAGAGTGAGACTCTGTCTCACAAAAAAATAAATAAATAAGTAAGATAAGTATAAGAGCAAAGAAGTATAAATCCTGTACTTTTAAATTGAAATCATATACAGTAGCCAGCTTCTAACATAGTTCCCAGTGATCCTCATTATCTGGTACCCATGCCCTCCCACAGTGATTGAAGTATGGACTGCGTGACCAAGAGAATAATGGAGAGTGATAATGTGACTTCCAAGGTTAGGTTGTAAAGACAATGTAGCTTCCCCTTACTTTTTTCCAATCATTTGCCCCTGAGAGAAGCCAGGCACCAAGCTCGTCAGAATATTTAAGCAACCTTGTAGAAAAGCCCAGGTAAAGAAGAACTGAAACCTCCCACCAAGAGAAGAACCATAACTGTCCAGCCATATGAGGGAGCCATCTTGGAAGCAGATTCTCCAACCCCAATCAAGGCTTCTAATGACTACAGCCCCAGCCAAAATGTGACTGCAATTTTATGAGATCCCACAACCAAACTGCTAAACTAAGATACTCCCAAATTCCTGCCCACAGAAACTGTAAGATATTAATATCTTTTACCACCACCTTTGAAGTAAATGTAAATGTAAATAAGCTTCTAGATCTAGTTACCATTTATAGGAAATACGAGGAATAGAACTAACCAATACCAAAAGAGAACATTTGGTCAAATTCAAAATGCAGTCTATTCCTCAATAAATGAATGAAATTTTAGAAAGAGAAGCTGCTTTACATTACAAGAGATAGACATTAATTAACCATGCACAGTGTACAGGTCTTGTTTACACCCAGATTCAAACAAAGGAGCTACAAAAAACATTTTTGAGACAGCTGGGTAAATGTGAATGTGGACCATTAGATGATATTATAAAATTGTTGCCAATTTTGTTAAGGTATAAGACTTCTTTTCTTTTTTAACATAACTACAATGTCACTATCTATTATAGAAAATCAAGTATTTATATTTACAATATAATGTCTGAGATTCACTTAAAAATAATCCAGAAAAAGTAGAGAGAGATAAATATGATTAGCAAAACGTGGTAACTATAAAGGCAAAGGATGAGGACACTGGGGTTCATTATATAATTTTCTCTACTTTTAAATATGTTTGGATATTTCAGTAACAATGATTTTTTTAAATGCAAATATTTTAGAAGGCTCTGAAATTATCTTGAATTAAAAGATGAATCTTATGTTCCCATATTTTAAATTTGGTTTTTATTTTTATCAAGGTTATATTTTTATGTAGTTTAAGGCAATGTTTTTCAAACTGTAGGTCATGCAATCAATTCAGTGGGTCATGAGCTGCATTTTTTTAGGTTTTTGTATTGCTTGATAATTTTCCTACATTGTAAACATTAATAAAATAATATGTAATATAATATTTAAAATATAACATGCCAAATAAAATTTTATTTTGGTAGGAAATTATATATACATATCCTTAGAAAAATGTCAGATATCAAAATTCTTAGAACAGTTATTGATCTCTGTGTGAGCAGATGGATGATTCTTTTTATGCTGCCATTTTCTAACTTTTCTCTAGGAAATACAAATAATAATTTTTAAAAGTATTAGCTATTGTGCCTAATATTCAAATTGATAAAGGGAAAAGCAAATAACCCAACTGAAAGCAACTGGCAATGTCACAAAAAAAGAATTCACAGAGGAAATTAAAATGGTAAATAAATATATGGAAGATGCTCCATCATTTCACCAGTTTTCAGGAAAGTACTAGTCAAAGCAATGATGAGATACCATTTTCACCAATCAGACTGACAACATACAATGACAGCCAAATGAAAGGAAACTCATACACTGTTACAAAATTTGGGCAAAGTAATCTGACAATATTTATTAATTAAAAATACAAATATTCTTTGACTTAGCTATCCCACCTTTGGGACTAAACCTAAGGAAATCATAGTACCAGTACGCAAATATACATGTCAAGAATATTTTTAGCATTACTGTTTATAATGAAAAAAAGCTGAGAAAACTTGAATGTCCACCAATAGACAAATGGTTTAATGAATTTAGTATATTCATTCTGTAGTATAGTATGCAGCTAGAGGTATACTATATTCTTTAATGAGACAAGTGAAACACAGAGTAAAAACATACAATTAGCACCCAGGACTTCTGGTTTCTGATCTGGACTGTATGAAGTTAGAAGCTGCCATTACCATACTTATAATAAGAAAAAAGCAGAACAAACTGAAAAGCAACATACAGGCAAGAGATACAGAGAATCACAATTTACCATAGCAATAATCTCCATAAGAACCATTACCAGGGTAGGAAGGCCTAAACCATAAACTGACAAATTACTAGAGGCTCGGTGTGAACAAGTTTGAATTAAAAATTCCAGGGGGACCCAGTTTTAGAAAAACCCCCACATTTTTGTGAGTTTTTACCACCAGAAGCCCTACCAACTTATCATAGTGAAGACCAGAGAAAAATCCCCTGCTTCCAGCAGGAGTAGGAAAAAGGCAGTCATGATATACTATGACCAGAGCATTCTGTCCTTCACAAGGCCCGCCCTCAACAGAAACTATCAAAGTCTAAACAACTGGGGTTCTACCAGAGCCTCACCAACCTAGGAGAAGGGAAATACCCAACTCCAGCACCCTCTAGCACTTCTACTCACTTATGGGGGGGGGGGAGGTGGAAAAACCAAAACATCATTAGGAAGTACTTGTAAAGATCACAGTTCAGGGACATTGCTTCACTAAAAGAATGAGAACAAATCACAGAACACTTTCCCTCCCCTTAACACCTTACCACTATATAAATATGGCTCTTGTGTAATAACTGCAGAATACAACTGAAAGAACTGCACATCTCAGACCTTATTTAAGAAGAAATTCCAGAAAAACTGAAAGAGAACAGGAAAGACAAAAACAAGGACACTAGAGGAAATTTTAGCCTCTGGCCCTTACAGGTAGAGAGAACAGTGAATATAGCCTAATCCCTAGCCAAATAAACATAAAACTTTACAATAAAGACCTATTTACCTCATTACCTTCTATCCCATACACCATATATACATATATATATATATATATACACTTTCACTTGTCCAGTTAATTTTTTTCTATTTTTTTAGTAGAGACAGGGTCTCGCTCTTACTCAGGCTGGTCTCGAACTCCTGAGCTCAAACAATCCATCTGCCTCGGTCTCCCAGAGTGCTAGGATTACAGGCTTGAGCCACCACGTCCAGCCTAAACATTGTATTTCATTAAAGAATTGCAAATTAAAACAAGATACCACTATACACCATTATACACCTATATATGCAATTTTAGAATTACAAAAATCCAAAATAGCGACAACACCAAATGCCGAAAAGAATGTGGAGCAATAGGAACTCTAATTTATTGCCTGTAGGAAGACAAAAGGACAGTCACTTGGAAGATACTTTGGCAGTTTCCTACAAAACTAAACATTCTCTTGCCAAATAATCCAACAATCCTTAGTATTTACCCAAAGGAGATGAAACATTCTCACAAAAACCTGTATATGAATGTTTATAGCCACTTTGCTCATAATTGTCAAAATCTGGAAGTAACCAAAGCATCCTTCAACAGATGAATGAATAAGCAAATTGTGGTACATCTAGACGATGGAAGATTATTTGTCAGTAAAAAGAAATGCGCTTCAATCCAAAAAAAGACATGAAGAACCTCAACTGCTAAGAGAAAGAAGCCTATCTGAAAAGACTACATCCTGTATGATTCCAACTACTAACATATGACATTCTGGGAAAAGTAAACTATGGAGACTGATTAAAAAAAAAAAAAAATCAGTCGTTGCCAGAGTTGCAGGGGTGGGAAGGATGAACAGGTGAACACACGAGATTTTTAAGGCAGAAAGACTATTATGTGTGTTTCTGTCAGATTCTCTGTGCTTGACCTTGCCTGACTGCGCGCCTCCCTCTCTCTCTCTCTCTTTCTCTCTCTCTCTCACACACACACACACACACACAAATTTTCTCTATGTATATATAGCTGACTCTTGAACAATGTGAAGGTTAGCGTATAATCCACGTATAACTTTTGGTTCCCCAAAAACTTAACTACTAATAGCCTACTGTTGACCATAGCCTCACCAATAACATAAACAGTCAATTAACACATAAACTAATATCTACATATATTTTATGAATGTATGACATAGCTAACTTTCTCTTAATTTTTTTAAGATTTCTAGGCTACATGGTTTGCCTGTGAGTTTTTCCAAATTGTCACAAATCTAAAAAAGTTTTCCAATACATTCACTGAAAAAATATATATATATAGGCCGGGCGCGGTGGCTCACACCTGTAATCCTAGCACTCTGGGAGGCCGAGGCGGGCGGATCGCTCAAGCTCAGGAGTTTGAAACCAGCCTGAGCAAGAGTGAGACCCCGTCTCTACTATAAATAGAAAGAAAGAAATTAATTGGCCAACTAAAGATATATAAAGAAAAAAATTAGCTGGGCATGGTGGCGCGTGCCTGTAGTCCCAGCTACTCGGGAGGCTGAGGCAGAAGGATTGCTTGAGCCCAGGAGTTTGAGGTTGCTGTGAGCTAAGCTGACGCCA